>JAODAL010010029.1:0-107383 GCA_025379985.1 Phyllomedusa bahiana
GGACCCACTGTTGGCCCCAGTAAGTGTGAATTAATACCAAGAATTTGAACATGGATTGCAAAGGTACCCATCTACACTTTCTTCCCTCACTAATAGGCCTGTAACCTGTCTAACATATGCTTTTCTTTTCCCTAATTATTTGCTTCTCTACTCTCCTCACACTTTGGGCGACATGTATGATCGGGCTTTACGCCTGTTTTTTGTCGTATACTGCGCCTCACTGTGCCGTCTCCGCTGTCGGACGCGGGGATTCAGTGTTAGGCGCAGCGTTCGCCGACTTTCAGGCTGCGCCGCATGAAGGGGCGGGCAGTGGGCGCGGTGTGGGCGCGGGGTAGGCGTTCCGGGGCGGGTTGCGCCAGAGCTCGAAAAACTCCGAGGCAGTACGATGGCGAGTCGGCAAAGCGAGGCGCAGTGCAGCGCTCTGGCTCAGCTCGACAGGGCCAGACAGGTTTTTTTTGGTCTTAAATCCTCCGGCTGAGGCTGAAGTGTCCAGACTGGATCGGAACATGCGAGGAAGGGGATAGAAAGATCGCCGACAGAAATCTCGGTGCTGCGCTCAGGGCCTGCAGGAGTATGATTCCTGATATAAAATTCGCTTTATAAAGGCGGATATACAGTTCGAAAAGAGCTCATCCTCAAAAAATAACCATACTTAAAAAAATAACATTTTCCTCAATAACTCATAGAACGGCGCAATTCAAGATTTATGATATTGTAAAATTGCCGGGAATTACAGTAATCAAATTCTGAAACCTTTTCTCATGGTCGGCATAAAACACCGCCAATCAGATAGGAGCGACAGTGATCCATTAAAACCTGATGGGGAAGGATTGACCTATTCAGAATCCATACGGGGGGGGGATAATTCAATCCAGTAAAAAGACTGAAAAGAGCTGATGCTGAGGCTAGCGGGTGCTTGGCTATCCCAGACTTCAGAGCTCGAGCTACTTCTCATTATAGTCTATGGAGTGATGGGCGCACTGAAATCTCGGCGCTCCAGTGCCGTGCGGCAAGAAGTATTAATCAAAAAATTATTTTTATTTAAATGTAAAAACATTATCAGATAAAGAGCAGAACCCTCTCTTTCAAATAAAGCAGTATATACCGTCTATACGCGTGTGTCGCCGAGACGGCGACTACATAGGGAATTTGCAATAGAGTGAATTCGCGGGAAATACAGATAATTCAAAATCGTTGAAGCTATTCTCATTTGGTCGGCAGAGCCAGCCAATCAGAATAGGGCGACAAAGACCCATTTTTACTATGGAGAAGTTTGGACCAATCAGAATAGGAGCACAGTGGGCCCATTCTAACCTATGAAGGGTCATTAACCAATCAGAATAGGAGCGACAAGTCCCATTTTATCCTATGGAGAAGTTTGGACCAATCAAAGTCAAAGGCTGGGAAGTTCAAAAATAAGTAAAAAGACGAAAAGTGCTGATTGGCTGAGCTTGCGGTGGCTTGGCTATCCCAGCCAATCAGGAGCGCGAGGTACTTCTTCCCATGTATAGTCTAGGAGAGGATGGGCGCACTGAAATCTCGGCTTCTCAGGCCTTGCGGCATGAAGTATTAATAATAATATGTTTTTTATTAAATGTAAAACATTATCAGATAAAGAGCAAGAAACCCTTTTTACAAACATTAAAGCAGTTATAAATACCCAAACATCGCGTTTGTCGCCGATTGGCGGGACCAGGCGCTACATAGGGAATTGCTATAGAGAGAATCGCCGGGAAAAATACAGTAATTCAAATCGTTGAAAGCTATTCTCATTGGTCGGCATAAACCAGCCCAATCAGAAATAGGAGCGACAAGTCCCATGTTATAACCTTGAGGAGAATTGAAACCAATCAGGAATCAGGAGCGACAATGTCCCATTATATCTAGAGAGAATAATCTGACCAAACATATTCAGGCGTGGGACAGTTCACAATAACAGTAAAATGCAGAAAGAGCTGATTGGTTGAAGCGGCGGGGCTCGTCCAGCTTAGCCAATCAGAGCGCGTGCAACATTCTCATAGAGATCTATGGGGAAAGAAATCTGAGCGTGCTATGTGATTGGCTAAGTTTAAAAGAGGCGCCGTTATTTGGAACAATGGGAGATGCGAGCGACGCTCCTATGGGTTTTCTAATGCAATCTGAAAAAAACTTGTACAATGGCTGAAATCAACATTATAACACCCAGAAGTTGTCCTGATGGTGTCTATAAAATGATAAATATTATGGGGGTAATAAAAAAAAATATTACATCAATAAAATCATGTTTATTTCTTCTTATCGTTGCACCCATACTTTTGATCCTTGGCTAATGAAAATAATAGAAATAAACATGATTTTATTGATGTAAATATATTTTTTTCGTTACCCCATATTATTATTCGTTTTAACATTCGGGACAACTTCTGTTAGTATTTTCATTTGATTTAGGCACCTGTACAGTTGATTTCAGTTCGATTTGAATAACCCATAGGAGCGTCGCTCGCCTCTCCCATTGTCCAAATAAACGGCGCCTCTTTTAACTTTGCCATCACAGAGCGCGCTCGAATATCTTTTCCCCATAAGAACTCTTTGGAGAAAGTAGCTCGCGCTCTGATTGGCTAGCTGGACGAGCCCCCGCCGGCCTTCAACCATACAGCTCGTTTCTGGCATTTTTCTGTATTTTGAACTGTCTGCTTTGAATATGATTGGTCAATTTTTCTCCATAGGATTTATGGGACATTGTCGCTCCTTTTGATTTGGTCCAAACTTCTCCATACAGATATAATGGGTTTTGTCGCTCCTATTCTGAATTGGCTGGTTCTGCACCGACCATTGAGAAGAGCTTAAAACAATTTGATTTACTGTATTTCCCGGCAATTCTTCTCTATGGCAATTCCCTATGTAGCGCGGTCTCGGCGACAAAGCGTTGTTCGGGATTTACTGCTTTTATTTGTAAAAAGAAGGGTTCCTGCTCTTTATCCTGATAATTGTTTTATTTACTTAATAAAAAATAATTTTGATTTATACTCATTGCCGCACGCGCTGTGCGCCGAGATTTCAGAGCGCCCATCTCTCCATTAGACTATAATGGGAGAATGCTCGCGCGCTCTGATTGGCTGGGATAGCCAAAGCCCCCGTAGCTCAGCCTAATAAGCTCTTTTCTGTCTTTTTACTGTTTTTTGAAGTATCCCGCCGTGGGATTCTGATTGGTCGAAAACTTCTCCATAGTCTAGAATGGGTGTTTGTCGCTCCTATTCTGAGTTGGTCAATAATTCTCCATAGGCTAGAATGGGTCTCTGTCGCTCCTATTCTGATTGGCTGAGCTAGCCAAGTCCCCGGTAGCTTAACCTCACTCTTTTTTGCATTTTTCTGTATTTTGAACTTCTCCCGCCTTGGATTCTGATTGGTTCTAAACTTCCCCATAGGTTTTATTGGTTCACTGTCCGCTCCTTATTCTGATTGGCCGGTTTATGCTGACCAATCAGAATAGCTTTCTGATTTGAATTACTGTATTCCCTGGCAATTTCCATAACTCCTAAATTCTTGATTTAGGATATTGGAAAGTGATATTTTTTTATGTATTTTTTATTTTTTAGGTGTTCAGCTTTTTCCTGAGATGTTTGAACGCCTTTATAAAAGGCGATTTTTGATTCATACTAAGCACCGAAATCTGGAATTGATTCTCGCTGTTCCAGCCGGTCCTCGCAGCGGAAATGTTTTTCGGCGCAGTCCCGCACTGCGCCTGCGGTCCCCACTGCGCCTAACACATGGCCGGCGCGGAGGACTTTTCCCCGCATGTATGAGTGCATTACCTCGCCGGCGAATCTTAGTCGCCTCGGTCCCGCACTGCGCCTAAAAACCCTGGCGTGGCTCGGCGGGTCTTTTACATGTATGTAGGAGCGCGCCCCGGCCCTACATTAATCAGGCGCAGATTCCGCAGGAAAACTGGCGGAAATGGGTGCGGCCCCGGGGGTTCATAATGTGGCCCTTATTGCTTATTCCCACAAACTCCCTCGCTGGTATAATGAGATCTACATCTCCCCCTGCATTTCTACACTCTCACCTGTCGCTGCCACCAACCTCTTCCCCATGTTATTGCCCTTCCGTAACAAAACAAACCTCTGACAAAAATAACTACAGTCTTTCCTACTCCCACCTGACTCACCTCTCACTTCTCCTTCTGGCTTCTGGGGTCATTTCCCACCAATACTCACAGAAAAACCAATATATGATATTACCAGGTTAAACCACTCACTACAAAATAATCACAGTTATTTTTCCATAAACCAGTCCTAAATATTTCTGCTTATATTATATCCACTATATTCTCCTGTACAACATTATAAAATAAACAATACATACTATTACACCAGTGCTATGTGAATGTCCTGGGTTTCAGACACAGCAGATTACACCAATACGATGTTTTCAGGAACCACAGATCTACAACAATAGATGTTTCATTAGCTGTTCCGTTCGTGTAAACCTATGCTTTCACTTTGCCAAAATCCTCCAATGAAGGAAGGGTAAGCGCCCCAAAAAGGGCGGCCCTCCTTTGATGGCTATAACCCTGTTAAATAATATCTATGATGAGAACAATATATCGCCCAGTATACCAACACTAATGTGTCACGTTTGATAATACCCAAGACAAATGTCGAAAAAACAAAAACCTCTAAAATCTATATACATAAAGAATAGAACAAAATTTGTATTTTCAGCATATATACTTATTCTGTCAATATCTTTCTTCCCTTTAGCATTCGGTTAATTAAGTATAAAGATGAATCAGAAACATTACCATTCCTAGTAGACAAATGGCAATATATATTTGTCATATAGATATCTTACTTCCCTTCATTATATTCATAAGTTTCTTTCCCAACGCGTTTTCTTCCTCTTCGGGTCATGGAGGAGTCCTCAGGGGTAAATAACAAGGAATTCCATCGATGACGGATATATACAAGCACTTGTACGAATAGATGTGCCTAACAGGGCTCCGCTTCACTGGACTAGTTTAAAATTCCCGCGCTATAAGGGAACGCCACTCTAACCAGGTGTACACCTTTTTAAAAACATCTAATATGGGACTACTACATTTCGAATGCTCAATACCTTAGAAATAGAGGCAAACCTTTTAGTGCGACTCGCACATAAACCCGCATCCTGCACACTTATGGCATACTTAGTAGAGACATACATCGCGTCCGTCTATTCATTGGATTGCCTCGGAGAGTATAGATTACTCGCTACGATGGCGTTGGCAATACTGCCAGGACGGAAAACGCGCGATGCGCCTGAACGATCAACTCATCTCACGGAGTACACAGCCATGCGAACATAGGCGATCACATACGCTAAGCGAGGGGGGTCACTATCTCAACTTCTGCGGTGAAAGATCAACAGCAACATAATGGTAAGGTGTAACAGATTTGGTGACAGTGTATTTACGTTCAACTTCATTTAATGTTTCAATGTGACCAACAGATAAAACCAAATCACGGGCCTTTCTTATTTTATATACAGATGTTAGTATTATTAACAGAAAGTATCTTTGTTCGTTGTGGAAGAGGCTACGTGATGTATGTTGTTGGATGATCACCAACAATGATATCTTGATATTACAAGGTTCTAAAGGCTATCATGCCAAATGGGACATAAACACACAATAGGTGTGTACAAATGAACCACAGACGTAACTGAACTGAAAATTATATATTTCAAAATAAAACACCGAAATACATGAACTCATTGAGGCCGCTAGGTTGTAGGGTCTTTTGCTAAAGGTCTATTCGGTCTCCTTACACATTAGTTTTTTGTCAAGATCGCCCTTCCTTACTGTCATATTTAATTTTTTCAATACAATCAAATGTCATGCCTACAAAGGTGCCTCCATGTTCGTCCATTTATGTATGGCAAGGGGGTTGTCTCGGCGAAGTTTTTATATCCCACAACGTGTTCACCTATTCTGTCTCAAGCTGTGCAATAATAGTTTTACCTATATACTGTTTTTGACAGTGGCATGTGCACAATTAGATAAAGCCTTTAGTGGAGCAATTAATATAGTCACCGTATCCTCATAAGTGCATTCCCGTGCTGATAATCTTTGAATTCTTTTGTCTTAGCTATTTATGGGCACGCTACACCATTTTCCACATCGGAAACATCCCCCAAAGGCTTCTCCTCAAGCCATGATTTTACTTGGGTGGGGGCATTATAGTGGCTGTGTACGAGCCTTTCCTCATAGATCTTCCTTTCTTAAGGTAATTAGGGGTCTAGATGGTTTAAACTCACTGAGGTCTTTTCAGTAAGCAAGATGTCAAGTATTTGCATATGATATCCGGACTTCTGATTTTTATCGTCAAATGTCCACAATAATTTAGGGGTGGTTTGATCCCCTCTTCTTAGGCTACTTATGGAGTGTGTACTTCATTGCTCTTTCTTGAGCAGGTTTAAGGCAGGTTTTAATGTATGTAAAGGGGTACCCCTTCAGAAATCTCTCCTTCAATGTCCGCTTGTTTGTATGTCTTCCCACTACTCGAACAATTACGCCTCACTCTTAGATATTGGCCCTTGGTGTATCCCTTCTTTATGTCGGTGGGATGATGACTTTCCCATCTTAAAAAAGGCTATTCGTAGCTGTTTTTTTACGGAAAGATCGTTGTTTGTTCGGTTACCCAGTGAGTCCTTCCCTGATACAAAGGTCAAGAAAATTATTTTCAAACTGTGGATCTGATGTAAATTTTAGACTATTTCATCCTATTGAGGACTTCCAAATGAGGCAAAGGCCAACTCGGTCCTTGCCATAGTACAAAATATGTTCATCTATGTATCTTACCCTAGCAAGATTCCTAGATGTAAATGGCTCTAATCCCTCCACTGAAAACAATTGTACTCTCCCAACAAGCCCAGGAAATGATTTCGCGTAAGAGGGGGCGCAAGAGTTCCCCATAGCGGCGCCCTGACTGGTGGAAGTGTTTTGATATCCAAAGTATTAAAAATTATGAGTTGAGTGTAAATTCGAGTAGCTTTCAGAATAAGTGAATTATGAATTGATGTTGGATTTCCCCTTGTTTTATAGGAAGAACTCTACTGACCTTAGGCCCCTGTGGTTGTGGAATACTTACTATATAGTGCCTCCACATCCACTGAGGCCAGCAAACACATCATCAGTCTACTGAGTTGCCTTCCAACATGGTTAATAAAATCGGAGGTATCCCTCAGATAAGTCTGAAGAGGAGTAACAATCCCCCTCTTCATTGATCCGATAGACTCCTGCATTCTGAGATACCGAGACCTCCCCGAGACTAATTTGGTCGTCCCTTCAATGGCGCGGTTCCCTGTGGATCTTTGCATTGCATAGGAAATGTAGCTGTATTTTGTGGCTTAGAAGATAGAAGAAAGGAGATTCGCTCTAGACATTAGACCTGATTCCACACTGTTTCACTAGTCTTTGTTCCTTTTAGAAAGCTCTCAGTGGGATCCTAGTCAGGACGGCATTGTTTGAACGCCCCCCCCCCCCCCCCCCCCCCCCCCCCCCCCCCCCCCCCCCCCCCCCCCCCCCCCCCCCCCCCCCCCCCCCCCCCCCCCCCATCATTCAGTATCTTAAAGACACATGGAAGTATACATTTCATGGCTCAAAAGAACAATATTTCCCCCCCTTATCGGAGGTTTGGATTCACCAGATTTTATACGATTCAAGAGAAAATAAGGCCCTCATCCTCCCTGGTTGTAAAGTTATTATTCCACCTGATGAGTACTTTTTTGGGCTAAAAATTTTGCAAGTCTTTAGTGACTAATTTTAGAAAATATATCTATCTCTGGTGTTAGGTGTGGCGGGGGTGAACGTGTTGCTCTTAGGGCGTAGGTCAGTATATCCAGCACTGGGTCCCGTTTCTACCTCCTCAAGTTTTTTCAGTCATAAATTCTAATTCCTGGGTAAGATCCTCATTTTGCAAACCCCCAATTGCCGCACACACGTATGGATATCATTATTTTGAAAATTTAATCCTTTTAATTTTTCGTTATGAAACAAAATAAGTTCTCTCACCCAGTCAAACTCTTTAAACCTTGAGGTTGTACAAAGGACTGACCTTTTGATAATCACATCTAGTTCGGTCTTGTGTGAGAGACCTTTCTGTTAAATTTGGATTATTAGGTTTTCTTTTGGCTGCACTCTTTTTACTTCTTCGGTTCTTGTTCTTTTAGAGAATAAGGTAGGACCTTACTGTTCTGGTCTAAAAAAAGGAAGGGTCGATAATGAGGCAATGAAGACAAAGAACTTTGAAGAAGACCCTATTTCGTATTCTCTTTGAGGTCCCATTTTTGGACTTTCTTGCCATGACCATGATACCTCTGTCTTCCCCAAATATTCCTTTGTTGATTCCATTTCCTATGTTATCATATTTCTTCCTTGAAAATTGATCTCCCTCTGGAATTACCTCTAGGGTTATAGTTCCCTCTTTATACTTTCTCTTTCTTTGACTCTGAAGCGAGGGCGTCAGTATCTCTTACTCCTTTTCATACAGATATGCAAAGGCTTTGCCTTCCTTAAATCTGCCTGGACACTGAACAAACTGGCTTATGTTTGCGTTCCTTGGATGTTAAACTGTATTTATATTTACTGCAGTTTGTAGTAAAGGGACTACCCTCTCCGTGCAAGTCTGGATCTGCTCTTTGTTTTTATGCTGTCTCTTTAAAAATTTTTAAGTGTATGGCAGTCTTATCCAGAGTCACTCTCTCTTCCTCCAATAGAAATCCCAATCACAACTTAAGATGTTGATATACAGTTCATTCTCCCAATTTTCAAGTAATTGGGGAGATCTTGATCTAGGGGATGGACTAACCCAGGGTCTAAGACCCCTCGGTGCAATATTCGATTTGATATAATTTTCCAGGCTTAATGTCTCCCAGAATGATTTAATGTTTTCTTTATATGCACCATATAATTCATTAAACAAAGTTTTTAAATTCGTTCGTTCATTCTCACCAGATAGATCACAGTTTGAGAAAACTTTTTGGGCCTCATTAAGCCATTTTTCAGTGTCGTCTGGTTCACTAAGGAAACCTTCCATTAAACTACTCACAGAAAATCCACATATATGTACTTCAAGGTTTAAACCACTCACTAAAATAAATCACCGTATTCTTATTAACACAGTCCTGAATATTGCTTTTATTATATACCACTATAAATCGTACAAACAATACTTTACATTTACATCCAGTGCTATGTGAATGTCCTGGGGTTTTCAGTCCAGCAGTTCTTTACCCATATAGATGTTTCCTCAGACACACAGATCTACACCAATTGATGTTCCTATAGCTGTTCCGTTCGTGTAAACCTTTGCTTTCCCACTGCCAATCCTTTAAATGAAGGAGGGTAAGAGCCCCAAAAGGGCGGACCCCTCCTTTTGATGCTTACCCTGTTAAATAAACTATACTATGATGGAACAATTATATCGCACAGTATACCACCACTAATGGTGTCACGCGTTTGTTAATACCCAAGACATATGTGAAAAAACACAAACCTCTAAATCTATATACTTAAAGATTAGAACAAAAATATATATATCTCCTGCTTAAATATACTATGCTGTCAATATCTTTCTTCACCTTTAAGCTTTCAGGGTGTATAATTTCTATTAATAAAAGATAATCAGAACTTCCACCATTCCTAGATAAACCAAATGCAACTAATTATTAAGTCTTATAGATATATTACTTCCCTTCTCATTTTATATTAGTCTCTTTCCCAACGTGTTTCTTCCTCTCGGTCATGGAGGTGTCCTAGGGGAATATATAAAGTCTTCCATCGATGCCGGATATATTCATAGCACTAGTAGATAGATGTTGCCTCTTGCAGAGAACATCTATTGGTGTAGATCTGCTGTGTCTGAAATTCCAGGACATTTCACATAGCACTGGTGTTTATGATGAATTGTTGTGGTACTGATTTTAGTGGATATATATTAAAAGCTATATTTTAGGAATGAACATTTCCCCATCCCAGGGCCCCCACCAGACATTCCCCACCATCGTTCTCGGCCTCTTTGAACTCAGATTTCACCACTACAATCGTCCGTTAAACCCTTCAACTCCTGAATACGCATCCCGCCTCGACCCCTGCTCCACGTATCCCTATCCTTGGAGCTCTTGGAGTGCACGGTCTGTATGTTAATTAAACTTTCCTACATACTCTGGACTTGTTCTATCTCTCGACAACTTATCTTCTTGGTCTGACTGATACTGGCTGACCCCCTCTGTACACAGTCTCCCCTCGCCGCACTCTCTCTTAGCGGCCTCAATTTACCCACACTCCTTCGTCCTCGGTTAAACTCAAGCATGGAGGAGGTGTCTCGGCGACTCCTGTTCTGACACTGCTCCTTTGTCCCCGCTACACCTTTGCTTCCCTCACGCTCTTCTACATTTGAAGTGCTCTTGTCCGCATCTTATCACCCCCGCCAACCACCAAGTGGTGTTGATCTACCGACCGCCAGGCCCTGTACAGCACCTTTTTCGACATTTCCTGGCTTATCCACTTTCTTTCCTACGACATCCACACTATCATCTTGGGTGACTTCTAGTATCCACAATCGACAACCCCCCACTGGCTTCTCCAACAAACTCTTTCACTCTGCTCCTCCTTCCACTCTCCCAATGGACTTAGAGCCACTCATAAAGATGGGACACCACTGAGACCTCCATCTTCACCCGACCTCTGCCACCTATCTGACATCTCTAACTCTCCACCCCCATATAATCCGATCCACAACGGCCTTACCTTCTCCAACCCATCTCCACCTCTCCTGCTCATCCTGGTCTCATATCCAGTACGACCCCGCAGGAACTACTAAGCCTCAACCGTCTCACTCTCTCGACTATCTTACCACCTCTTTCCACTATTCCTCATTTATAATACCCTGACGCAGCCACCATTTCTACAATCAACCACAATCATACACCGCCTTGACTCAGTTGCTCTCTCACACACAACAGAACCCGCAAAATCAACAGCAAACCCTGGCCACACAGACCTCTACCAAACAGCTGAGGCGAGCTCCAGAATTGAGGAACGCCGTGGAAGGAAACTCGCTCCAACACGACTTTGCCTCATACAACAATCACTGCATACTTTAAATCTGCACTCACCTCTAGCCAACAGAATACTTCACCACTCATCATATCCTCCCTGTCTCACTACCCCGAGACTATTATTCAATACCTTCAACTCTCTCCTCCGCCCACCAGCCACTCCTCCCCCATCCCTCACTTTCAGCAGACTTACTTGGCCATTCACTTCCCTCAGATGATCATACCCAAATCAGAGAAGCTTCAGCCCGCAGTCCCCACTACCCTCCTTACCCTTGCAACTGCTCTTCCCCCTTAACTTGCTTCACCCACGGTCACTCATGACAAGCTCTCCTCTTACTGTCCAATGCCAACCTCACTACATGTAGTCTTGACCCACTGCCATCCCAACCTCATCCCAGACCTTCAGCGCTTATCATCCAGCCCTCACCTATTTTCTTCAACCTATTGCTAACCTCTGGCATATTTCCCTTCCGCCTTTAAACATGCTAACTATCACTGTTCCTCAAAAAAACAAACCTTGACCCCTCTTCTCTGTCCATCTATAGCGCCCCATCTCACTGCTCCCTTTTGCTTCCTAAACTCCTCGAGCAGCACGTCTATCTTCTGCTGTCTCCTACCTCTCCACAAACTCTCTTCTTGACCCGATACAATCTGGTTTCCGACCTCATCCACTTACCGAAACGCTAACCAAGGTCACTAAATGACCTAGCCACTGCCATAGCCTCACGCCACTACTCGTCCCCTTCTCCTTCTAGTCTGTCTCTGCTTTGACTCTGTCGACCATTCCCATCCTGCTATAATCTCTCCTCCCTCGACATCACAGATTGGCCCTTTCCTGGATCTCCTGTACCTACTTGATCGGACATTCAGCGTCTCTCATTCTCGATCTCAACCTCCTCCCCCCGGCCTATCTCTGTTGGTGTACCTCAGGGGTCAGGTACTGGGTCCTTTACTCTTCTCTTCTTTACACTCTTGGCCTCGGTCAGCTCATAGCCTCATATGGACTTCTTACCACCTGTATGCTGACGATTACACAACTCTACATCTCTGGCCCAGATGTTACTTCTCTGCTCTCCCGGATTCCTGACTGTCTGTCATCCATTCCCCTTCCTATCCTCACGTCTCCTAAATACTAAATGTATGAGAAGAACAGATCTCTTCATCTTCCACCGTCCAACTCTTACCACTGCCCACTGATCTCTCTATCTCAGTCAACGGCTCTACACTCTCACCGGTCCCGCATGTCGCTGCCTTGGTGTAATCCAGACTCCTCTCTATCTTTCCATACCTCACATCCAAACCCTTACCTCTGCCTGCCGCCTCACCGAAAAAATATCTCTTCTAGCAGTTCGTTTTATCAACTTAGACTCTTACATAAATGCTTGGTCCATGTTACCCTCGTCATCTCCCGCTAGACTACTGCAACGATCCTTCTACTGTGGCCTCCCGTCTAGCACCCTCGCTCCCCTCCAATCCATCATTAACGTGCTGCCCGTCTTATCCACATCTCTCTCTTACTCCTCTGCTCTCACACTTGCCAATCTTTCACTGGCTCCCGTTGCCCAAAGCGATTCATTGTCAAGTGCTAACACACTGACCTACAAGGGCTCTACATAACCTCTCCCTTCATTATATCTATGCCTGTTATATCGATTACTCCCTCACGCAATCCCCGCTCCTACAGGACCTTCTTTTGTTCTCCCTCTTTTCAGCTCCACACATAACCGTCTCCAATGGACTTCTCCGTGCTTCACCCACACTCTGGACTCACTGCCCCAACACATCTGACTCTCCTCCACTTCACCAGCTTCACTAGCTACCTGAAAACCCATTTCTTCAGGCTTGCCTATTACCTTACAATACCCTTGCTGCAACTCACCTTCACAAACATGTCTGCACCTCTCCTTCTGTCTCTTTCCCCCTCTTGTAGATTGTAAACCCCACGCCCTCGCGGGTAGGGTCCTCTCTCCCTCTGTAGTGCCAATTGTCATTCATCCACTTATCATTGTCACGTTTGACTTATTTTATGATGTAACCCTCGAAATGTACAGAGCCCTGGAAATATGGCTGCTTTACATATAAATAATAATAATATGGGGGGCACTACCTGGCCATAGAGGGCACTACCTGGCTATAGGGGGCACTAGGGCCTATAGGGGGCACTACCTGTCTATAAGGGACACTACCTGGCTATAAGGAGCACTACCTGGATAAAATGGGCTACTACCTTGCTATAGGGGGCACTACCTGGCTTTCTTCCAGAGCCGTTATGCAGTTAGATGGAGTGGGTGTGGCTTTTTCGAAGGGGCGTGGCTCACCAACAAGATGGACGTGACCATCTCTCAAAAGTTGTCAAGTATGCGTTAAATGGCACGATTAGGAAATTCAAGGCAGCCTGTTGGTTATGTCCTCATGGTTATGTTGAGGGAAATTTTTTTTAAAAAGTTACTCCCCTTGAAATGGCTGTGTCAGGAAGGGGGTTAAAACCGAAATCTGTCCGGCCACGAGGGGGTTAAGGCCACCACACTGCCCAGACCAGGTAGAGCGAGGAGGCGGAATGATTCAGCATGTGATGGCCACGCCCCCACCCAGTGACGCAGATGATTACTATGCCGTTACCATGACGCGCCGCAGTGATTACCTGTCCCCTCCTACGTCACTTCCAAGGTGGAGCTCGCTTGCCTGCGTGGAGAATCGGAAAGCGCAGGTTGAACGGAAGCACCGCGCGCATGCGTCATCAAGGCCTTCTGACTACGCAAGCGTAAGCCGCTCAGGCGCCGTTGCGCTTTTCCTGTAGTGCGCATGCGTTGACTGGATGGCGAGCGACGCATTGTACAACTGCGCTTGCGCAGAGTGGTTGGCAGTCGTCCGGAGCGGGCTAGTGCGCCTGCGTGGAGTGACGCGATCGGTCGTTGCGTGTAGGGCAGTGGAGCGGTTGCGCGGAGTGACATCGGCAGGTCCCCGGTGTGTGAGCCTGAGAGAGAAAGAGGGGAGAGAGCAAGTCCTCGGGGCCGGAGGAAGAGATCGGGAGCGAAGATGCTCAACATGTGGAAAGTCCGGGAGTTGGTGGATAAAGCGTAAGGGGAGGTGATGTTACTGGGCAGGGCTGTGTACAGAGCACCGGCTGGGCCTGACAGAGGTCCCTGACCCTCTGTGTGTCATTGATGCCGCCCACCCTGGCCTCTGCAGTATATAATGTATATAGTGTCTGAGATATTGGGTGGGGTGATGAGTAGATCAGTTGTGTGTCATGTGACAGGTGTGTAAGGAGTCATGTGACCTGGTTGGCACAATTGATTGTGGGTGACCCGGGGTGATGACCATTACAATTTCAGAATTTTGCCTTTTGTAACTTCTGCGCTCACAATCCGGTGTCAGAGAGGTCTCCATCCCTTAGAAATCTCCGCACAGCTCCCCCGAGTGGAAAATACAAACCGCTAAAACATGGGAAGCTCGAGTGCAGGTCATAGAACCAAAAATCATCACTGTGCGGGGGCGATCACCAACCAAGGGCTCTCTAGATGTAGCGGAACTACAAGTCCCAGCATACCAAAGACCACTGTGGGATCGCTGGGAGTGGGTTGTTGCAATGCTGCAAGTTGTTGACATCGTCTCTGTGGCCAGAGTGCATGCTGAGAGTTGTAGTTTTGTAACAGACCTGGGTTGAAGATCACGTCTCTTTGGCAGCAGGGCACTGCACGGATATCCAAAGTTGTTGATTACGTTTCGGTGGCCGCAGAGCATACTGGGAGTTGTTTTGGCTGCCAAAGAATGCTGGGAGTTGTAGTTTGGCAACAGCCAGAGAGCACTAGGTTATAGACCACTTCTATTTGTCTGCAGGGCCTGCTGGGAGTTGTAGTTTTGTGACAACTGTAAAGATCCTAGCTGGAAACCACTTCTCTTTGGCTGCAGGGATTGCTGGGAGTTGTAGGTTTGTGACAGGCAGAGATTTGAAGATGTTGAATACGTCTCAGTGGCTGCAGAGCATGTTGGGAGTTGTTTTGGCTTCCAGGGAATACTGGGAGTTTTAGTCTTGTCACAACTTAAAAACTCTAGGTTGGAGATTACTTTTCTTAGGCTGCTCGGAGTTATGGGTTTGGCTTCCAGGGAATGCTGGGAGTTGTAGTCTTGTGACAACTGGAAAGCTCCAGTTTGGAGATCACTTCTCTTACGCTGCTGGGAGTTGTGGGTTTGGCTGCAGAATATGTTGGGAGTTGTTTTGGCTTCCAGGGAATGCTGGGAGTTGTAGTCTTGTGACAACCAGAAAGCTCCAGGTTGGTGATCACTTCTCTTAGGCTGCTGGGAGTTGTGGGTTCGACTGCCAGGGAATGCTGGGAGTTGTTTTTGCTGCTAGGGAATACTGGGAGTTGTAGTTTTGTGACAACTGGAAAGCTCCAGGTTGGAGATGACTTGCCTTAGCCTGCTGGGAGTTGTGGTTTTGCAACAGGTTGGAAACTTAAATTTGATAGAAATCTGACCATAAGGAGGCCTCTACCTTATAGTGAATGGCGCCATCACCTCCTAAAGGCCCTACGTCGTAGTCTTATCTATGTATCCAGCGATGGCGAGTCCCTACAGCGCCCCTTCTCCGACTGAGGTTGGACCACACCTTGACATAGCTCCTTAGTGATTGGTAATGAGGTTAGGACGTATAACGTCCTGGCGGAGGGTGCGCTCTATGCGCGGGTACGGCTGCGGCAGCACACCCTTCTGTGTGACCAAGGCTTCTTTTATTAATACATATATGGGAGGGTACAGAATCATCGACAGGCGTTTTCGTGGCACAAATCGAGCGCCCTGTACCCTCCATGATATATTTCTGTATCGCTGGATCCATTACCGTTTGTTTGGTGTCTATTGCATGGAGCCGAGACTGGAGGCCAGGATCCTGGGCAGAGACGAACCTGCAGGCAGAGCTGGAGCCTTAATCCTATACACATGTGAATTGGAGTGGTGAGCTTGAAACTTTTGCTTTATTAGAAGTTATCACCCTTCTGTATGGCCACCATGTAATACCACCTTTCTCCTGCTGCGGCGTGCTGGGAGCAGTACCCAGGACAATTGGCTGATCTCAGGAATAATTGCTAAGTTTTCCCATAACACCTTGTGGATCGTATCCTTTGACCGCACAGATTTGCGCCATTACTTTGCGCCAACGCGGTTTCTCGCCCGCACTGGACTGCTACGTGTTCTCTCCTCCTACGCTGCAGCCTGTAAACTCCTGGAGTCAGTCGCAGTCATCTGACACCTGCAAATATGTATAATCACCCTGGAATTTGATCCCTTCATTTTAGTAAAACTGAAGTACTGTGCAAATAACAAACTAACAAGAAACAGAAAATGCTCTGCAAGAGCTCCAGTGGGGAGAGAAGCCTCAGGTCCCCTCTACATAGATCACAGCTACAGGAGCCCAGCACTCCATGCATAGGATGGGCAGCCACCGGCCCTACTCTTAGTCCCCATGACTGTATTACGGTGTGTACCACTTGCGGAGCTGGTATGTGCCACCCATAGCATTTTATACCAACCTATACTGCACCTTCATATGACTCAGATTTGATCCGGAGGCGAGCAGAGGTTTTGTCGGATTCGGTGTGTGCCATGTTCCCTAGGCAGGCATTAATAGCTCTATAGTGCCTATGGCTCTCTAATATGGAGTCACAAGGGTCTTTGCAGCTCCGTGTCGCTCTGATGCCTTAAAGGGGATTTATCGCTTCATCAGTTCAGCTGTTTTCTTGGAGCTTGATTCTTTCAGTTCCTGAAATCCAGGGACATCTCTTCCCCTCCCGGCTGGGTGTTTCTTAAAGGGGTTGTCTCACTACAAGGATTGCTTTTTATGTTAAAGATCTTGCAAAAACAAGTCACTTTGCAATATATGTCCATTAACATTATCCTACCTATTCTGATATAGTCCCTCTTGTATGGGCTGCATCAGCTCCTCAGGTCGCTATAGCTACAGACCTGTTTGATCTCTCCTGATAGGCTGCTAGTGCTGGTCGCTATAGCTACAGACCTGGCTTCTATTGCAGCCTAGTGGAAGCCAGTAAACACAGCCCTGAATTCAAAGTGAAACCAAGAAAACAGGACTGAGGCAAGATGAATCGGTGTAGTGAGACAACCCCTTTAACTGAACGGGGATGACATCATCCCCCCTCCCCCCCCCCCCCTTCACTGTTCATGCTCGCTCCCGAGTCAGTGTGTTCTCCCCCCTCTCGGAGTCCACATATCACTGTCCTCTCCATATGCATTCTTATTTTGTAAGAGCTGTTTACATACAACAGGCTTGCATTCAGTCTAGACAGTGTTCTATGAACTCAGAGCACTGATCTCTTCTCCTCTCACAGCTGGAGGTTTGTTACAGTTGAATCAAGTCTTCTATGAACTCCTCCAGGGCAGCACGGATCTGTCTCCCTTCTATGTTTACACAAGGCACAGATGGAACAATTCTGCTGTTTTCTGATTGTAGAAGCAGCTGCAGTGTCAGTGAGGAGCTGCTAGCTGTACAGAGTGAAATTGTTGCCGGCCCCTTATTCTAATTGAGAGAGGCAGGAATGTGTGCTCCTGTGAATACGACCGGGGGTTGAACAGAATGTAAATTAGTAGAGCCATCGGCCAATGAAATACAAGGAGGTGGAATCCGACCTGCACTGGGGAACAGTGTTTACACAAAACGAAGATAAGGGAGACAAGACAGCTGTGCTAATGACATCCAATTGCAAAGTTGCTTGTTTTCACTGTCCCCTTATTCTGAAGACCATTTAATGTAATGATACAACCCCATTCAGAATGGACGGGCGGCAGCTATAGTGTCCCAGCATTGGGCCTCATTTCTGAAAACTGTCTAATGTTCCCACAGCGTTTTTAAATTCTTATTTTAGGGTGTATTTCCTGCCCAATATGCCCTTAAATAAGCATCCAAAATGGCGTTAGAACACTTCCCATTGACTGCCACATAAAATCAGCACCATTGTTTAGACGACGATAATAATTTTACTTGAGTATTTTTCAGTGCTTACTGTCTGCGCCTGCACAGTTGACAGGTCAATACTTTGTTAATGCTCAGGGGTTGAGAAAGCTCGCTTGTCTGTCGGGGCATGATTAAAAATAGAAGGAAAGGTTCATAGTCACCTTCCAGGCACTTCCTTTGAGGCTTGGCGCCCGTCTTGTTCATCCCGGTAGTAGCAGTGAACCACTCGTGTGACTCGGTAGTAGCAGTGAACCACTCGTGGGACTCGGTAGTAGCAGTGAACCACTCGTGGGACTCGGTAGTAGCAGTGAACCACTCGTGGGACTCGGTAGTAGCAGTGAACCACTCGTGGGACTCGGTAGTAGCAGTGAACCACTCGTGGGACCCGGTAGTAGCAGTGAACCTCTCGTGGGACTCGGTAGTAGCAGTGAACCTCTCGTGGGACTCGGTAGTAGCAGTGAACCTCTCGTGTGACTCGGTAGTAGCAGTGAACCTCTCGTGTGACTCGGTAGTAGCAGTGAACCTCTCGGGGTGACTCGGTAGTAGCAGTGAACCTCTCGTGTGACTCGGTAGTAGCAGTGAACCTCTCGTGTGACTCGGTAGTAGCAGTGAACCACTCGTGGGACTCGGTAGTGGCAGTGAACCACTCGTGGGACTCGGTAGTGGCAGTGAACCACTCGTGGGACTCGGTAGTGGCAGTGAACCACTCGTGTGACTCGGTAGTAGCAGTGAACCACTCGTGGGACTCGGTAGTAGCAGTGAACCACTCGTGGGACTCGGTAGTAGCAGTGAACCACTCGTGGGACTCGGTAGTAGCAGTGAACCTCTCGTGTGACTCGGTAGTAGCAGTGAACCTCTCGTGTGACTCGGTAGTAGCAGTGAACCTCTCGTGTGACTCGGTAGTAGCAGTGAACCTCTCGTGTGACTCGGTAGTGGCAGTGAACCACTCGTGTGACTCGGTAGTGGCAGTGAACCACCCATCACAGCCATGGCTCATGTAGCAGTGACCACCGTGTACCTGTTAGGGTATGTTCACACGGCTTATTTGGGCGCGTATTGCACTCTATATGCGGCGAAATGTCCGCCGCAATTACGGTTCTAACATCCATAGCGCTTTTGAATTATGCGTTTCCCCCCCCCCCCCCCCCCCCCCCCACGCGTACAATACGATTGTATTGTACATGCAGGGGGAGAGTTGACATGTCAATTGTTTGCGGCAATTACACGGCACGAACAGTGCATGTCAATGGGGCCGGTGGGCTCCATCCCCCCCTCCCCACTTTGGAAATATGTGCTGATCAGCGCGTGTTTCCAAAACAACCAGCGTATTGCGGCACATACTATACACGCCACAATACCAGGGCTGTGGAGTCGGTGGCTATTTTGCAGGAGTCGGAGTCGTCATAAAATGGACCGACTCCCAAAATATATAATGAGTTGGTCCACTTAGTTCGATGCAGTGCAAAGAGCAAGAGGAATTGGGTCCGGCCAGTGCGACTGCTCCCATATCTTCAGCCTTATCACATGAGGAGTGTAATTGATGACATGGAGCAGGCAAAGTGCTGCCCCAGACGCTGCTGTAATTTTATATACAGTCATCTTACCTATCTTATACATAAATGTGACTTGCAAGTATTTAGCATCTGCTTAAAGTTTTGCTCCTAAAAATCAAAGCGTTAAAGGGGTTGTCTCACTACAAGGATGACTTTTTATGTTAAAGATCTTGTAAAAACAAGTCACTTTGCAATATGTGTCCATTAACAGTGTCCTACCTATTCCTAGATATCCCCTCTTGTATGAGCTGCATCAGCTCCTCAGGTCGCTATAACTACAGACCTGTTTGATCTCTCCTGATAGGCTGCCAGCGCTGGTTGCTATAGCTACAGACCTGTTTGATCTCTCCTGATAGGCTGCCAGCACTGGTTGCTATAGCTACAGACCTTACTTATACTGCAGCCTAGTGGAAGCCAGTAAACACGCCCCTGAATTCAAAATGAAACCAAGAAAACAGGACTGAGGTAAGATGAATCAATGTAGTGAGACAATCCCTTTAATTTTTATTATTTTGTTAGTATTTGGTAAATCCACCTTTGGCTTTCAGCTCTGCCTGAATCCTTCTGGGCTCTGGATCAGATTCAAGCACATCTTGACCAAAATCTGATCCCAAGTCTCTTCTACACATTCCCAATGTTGGTGCAGACTGGACTTGGATACAAATCCAGCTTTTTCTTCAACTCTACCCACAAGTGTTCAAAAGATCAAAACATTTTTTACCCTTTTGCTTGTCAGTGTCTGTTCTACCTAAATAGCTTGATTATTGTATCATAAGGTGATAAACAGCCTGATGTAACCATTTTACTACAGTAAAGTTATCACTTAATCATGCGCCGTGTATGAGGGAGTCAGGAGTCGGGGCTTCGGCTTGCTGACTCCACAGCCCTGCACAATACACCGTGTGACCATACCCTTATTGGCTGGACCTGTCACGTGAACGGTTCACTGCTACTACTGGGATGAACGGGATGGGCGCCGTTGCTAAACTGAAGCGTCTGGGAGAAAAATATGAACCTTTCTTTCTGTTTTTATCGTGTCCCATCAGACAAAGGAGATCTTATAACTCTAGGAACACCCCTTTAAGCATAACGGAGGACACATCTGCCTGGGGCGGTCTGCGTTGTTTCCTCGTTGAAATCCGCGTACATTTTCTATGAGGATACAAAGCGTTTTCAGGGCTGACATTGTACACGCCAGAAATAATCCATGTGAATGTCCCCTGAGAGTAAGACTGTCCTTGTTGCCGTGGGAACAGCATCTCTCTGACTGCTGTTAAAGCAGTGCAAACAAGGCCTAGTGGCCAAAGTGAAAACTGCAAGACTTAAGAATTATTAAAAAATATTGAAAGTGACCGGAAAAGAAAAACAAACAAAATTCCTTAAAGTGTTTAACATAAAAATGGGACTTAAAGACAAATTTTTTTGATGACACGTTACCTTTAAATCCTTATTTCATGAGGAATACAAGTGTTTACTAAACCAGACATGTCTTGACTGCAGGGTTAATGGCTGAGCGCGTCTTGGGGACCACAGCTTCTTTTCTCTCAGGTCCTGTGGGTCCTAGAGATTGGACCCTACAGTTGGTAATAATCTATGGCATGTGGATGGAGGTAAGCTTGCCCAACCCATCCGATGCGTAGTTTCTTCTCCTTGTTATGTAAAGTGAGGCTTTCTGGGTCGCTTAACATCTCAATGCCGACCCTATAGTGATGAGTGGGGAGGTGTCTATCTCATTGTGATCTGCCATCTTTGGGGGCCTGTTACACAACCTGTTTGTATGGATTTGCCTTGAATTCAGAATGAAGGGAAGGTGCAGGTCTCTTGATGGAACAGCTCAATGAGGCTGCATTGTATGTCTCAAGGTAGATTCCTGGATAATTGTGTTCTGTAGTAAAGCCGTGATGTTAGCCAATCAGATTGTGCCACACTGAAGAGTGTCGCTGCTGCACAGCGTTCCGACCTGTAGCCTTGCCAGTAGTAAGTATAGCTGCTCCAAAGATGGCCGCTTCCACTTGTAATACAGCGTGTAACATCTAATCTCCAAGACTACTAGGCAAGTAAAAGGAATTTTGTGGGGTTCCCCCTCCATCCTAAAAACAGCGCCACTCTTGCCAGTAGAAAGTATAGCTGCTCCAAAGATGGCCGCTTGCGCTTTTAATAGAGCGTTCAAGTTCTAGTACCCTTCAGGGCAAGTTAAAGGAATTTAATAGGGCCTTTTTTCATCCTAAAACAGTGCACTCTTGCTGATGGGCTTTGTCTGGTATGACAACATGTTCACTTGAATGCTCTAATACAGGCATCCTCAAACTGCGGCCCTCCAGCTGTTGGGGAAACTACAACTCCCATCATTCCCACTGTTATAGATGATATAAATGCTTGATGGGAGTTGTAGTTTCCCAACAGCTGGAGGGCCGCAGTTGGAAGATGCCTGCTCTAATACCAGCCTTAGCTCATTGATAAGAGTGGTGCTGTTTGAGGGGAGCACTGGGGGATCTGAATCTTCACCAGTAAGAATTTAAAGGAAGGAACAAAAGAACTTCCGCTAACTACGAGCTGACCGTATTACGGAATAATGAGGGCAGCGCTTGCGGCTATCCTCCCCATTCACTTCTATGGGAGTTCCAAATGTAGCCAAGTGAGTGTGCTTGGCTCTCGCACGATATGGCCATGGCACAACTCATTGGCTATGTTCACACGGGGCGATTTCGGCGCGCATTTCGCCGCGCATTTGCGCTCTAATATGGGCGAAATCGTGCTGAAATTACGGTAATCCATAGCGGTCATAGAGAACTATGGATTACGCCTCCTCTCCCCGCTCGTACAATACGATCACCGCGGGGGTGCGCGCTAATTAGCGCGAGCTCCCGAAACACATGATGTACTGCGGCGCATAGTGTACATCGTGTGAACATACCCATAGTCTCACCTTTGTGCAACCACAGGATGATGTATTGGAGATGGGACTATAGACTTTGCATTCTTACCCTCAGATGCTCTGCAGTCCCCGCAGCTCTTATTTGTCCGTAGCTAGTTTGTGGTCTTGGGTCGGTGTGGACACCTACAATTAGACCTCTCGGGAGTCATTGACTGGAATGGTCCCATTTTGCAGGTTGGGCTAAGCTAATCCATTACTAGTCAGTCCACGTTGTGCCCGGGAGCTACTCAATTCATGACCCATGTTTAACAGAATGGGTCCGGTCTAGATGTGCTGATACGGCCGCTGTACTTGCTGTGTCAATGGCCTTATACAGAAGAAGCCGCCGATAACATCCCAGTGTCTTATCAGTACAGAGGATGTGGAGATAGTGCTGACTTCATGACAAGGGTTTTGTAATGTACAGGACATGGAAGTCGTTGGTTTCCTTGGGATGGTGACTTGATGAATTGGTTTAACGTGGTTGTCTCACTACAGGTATTGATGGTGTATTGCTGTATATCTGTATTGGTGTAGGGGGGCCCCCAACTCTGGGACCTGCACCTGTCTCTTAAGTCCATAAACATTTCCGATCTGACTGTAGAAGTGCTCAGGACTCTTCCATAGACTTGAATGGGAGTTCCGAGTTTAGCTAAGCAGTAAACGGTGAAAACGGAACCCCCTTTAAAAATCTGTATAGCCTCGCCCTCAGCGTCAGCGTGATGGTTGCGGGTCTAGGTCTGGGACCACACTTCCCCCGAAAAAGATGGAAAAAAAAAAAAGTACCATTGCCTCTAGGCTTAGATTTGTGACTGTAAAAGGCTCTTGCAGGTGTGGGCAACTCAGAACACGGGGTGCTTCCTTGACGTCCCCTTTTTGGCGGCCATAATAATGACTTTCATCATGAACAGCATGAGGAGCACTTTTTTCCCCGTCCAGGTAGATGCTCCCGGCCCCTACAATGACCCCGTGCCTGGTGGTGGCCCCAAATACCCTTTCCGGTCGTGTAGCACGCAGACCCCGTAAAAACGGTTTCAAAGGTTGACGTGACATTGGTTACTTCTTGCCTCCCCCTTAAAAGTGCCCCGGAGTTGTTTGACATTCATATGGTTTTGAGGATTGGGTTTCAAGACGGACCTCAGTGTGTGATGGAGCCAAAAGGCGCACTTCTTTTTTTTCTGTATTTTCCATCTCTCTGTTCTCCCTTTCAACCCGCTGGACACTCTGTGACATCAAAACTCAGTGGCCCATTCCATCTAAGAGCTCCCTTTTGAAACCCCCCAATGGGGGTTTTTGTTGATCAATTGTAAGGGGTTGTTTGGGTTTTGATGTCTTAATGTGAATGCGATGAGGGGATGTTTAAAAACCCAATTCAAACGGATCCCCCAAATGTATTGGGTGATCCCGGAATGAAACCCTGTTGGGGATTTTGCCCTTAAATCCTTTAGAGATCGCAAAATTGTGCAAAAAGTCTTAAACATGAAAGGGAAGAATGATCCTTTGTCCATTGAAAAAATGTTTTAAGAAATTTTTTTTTCAACCCCGAAAATTTTAGCGAAAAAAACCCCAAATATCCCTTTTTTTTGAGTTGTGTTTTTTTACAAAGAAATTTATATAAAATTGCATTTCGTGCTGAAAAAGAAACATTTTTTTCACCCAAAAAAATAGTTGCGCCCCAAATAAATCCACGTCCATTTTCCACTGCATTAAAAACCATGGGAGGCGGACTGCAGTCAGATTTGGCCACTGATTCTTATGTGGATCCAGCACAGAATCAGTCATGTGAACGTACCCTAGAGATTATTAATGGGAATGACTCATCAAAAGATGACTAATTGTTTAACTCGAATTTTAATATTAAACACATTTTTTAGGAATTTTTGGTCATGTTTTTTTTAAATTTTCCGTATCACTTTCAGTTTTTTTTTTTTTTTTTTTTTTATAATTCTTAAGTCCTGCAGTTTTCACTTTTGCCACTAGGCCTAATAATAGTCTGACACTTCCTGTTCTGTAGAGAGAGATTTTCAGCAGTGTGCTCATTATCAGTAAAAGCAGGGTCACACTAAAAGGAGACACCTTTGTGTACAGATAACACGGGAAATCCACCAGTCACAAGGGGAGATGTCACAGCCCCCCCTCCCTTCACAGTGGAAACCTTTTGCTATAGAAGTCTATGGGACAGAATCTGCCCTTAAGAAGCCTATGGGCATGAAGTGCTGTAAAGTAACTCTTTGACTGCTTTAAAAGCAGTGCAAGCAAGAATGTCTTCCCCACAATCATATATAGAGAAATCTACAATCGGGAAATAAAAACGACTGAGAGGAAAAGAATATGGATCAGGGGCTTGATTTAAGAAGTAAAAAAAAAAAAAATTGGCGACAGATTCCCTTTAAAGCAAACATGGGATAACTCCTAGGATCCAGTGGGGCCATTGTGCCTAAATGTGTGGTTCTGGCCCCTAGACGCCCTCATACTAATTAGACAACCCGTTGATTTCTGCTGGACCCGCGACTGTCCGTAGTGTATGGAGCCTCCCGACCATGACAGGTGATGTCGGGGAGGAGGAGGGCGAGGCTTGTGGAGTTTCAACGCCCGATCTGTTTTCTATGGAGATAAGCTGTAGTTGTGAAATTTTCTCTTGGGAAATTTGGGAATGTTATGTGACAATGACGCTTCTGTAGTTGGGAAATGATTCGTGTGCTGCATCCTGTCCGGCCACTTTCATTGATGTAGGTAACCTAAAGATGCCATCTGACCCCGCGGCGTGTTACAGGCGACCGTACGTCACTTTCATCAAGACGGAAGTTTGCTCTGATCTTATACTTTCCTTGGCGACATTTAGGGAGCGATCAAATGGAGCAGATCTGCTGCGGAGCCGCTAAATAAAATCTGCAGATTTTATGCTTTAAAATCCGCAGGCAAAAATCTGCAATAAATATTTGGCTAACTCTGCCTCAATCCGAAGACTTTTGCGGATTTATAGCAGAAGGGTGAATGCACGTGGCAGGGATTTTTCGTGCAGATTGGCACACAGAAAATTCACAACTAATTACAGTACCAGCCAAGTGGATGGGCTTCCTCAGATGTAATGTCGACGTGGTGGATTTTTTCTGCGTGGGAATTGCAGTGTGGATTTTTAAATAGTATTTGTTTCTGTTGTGGATTTGCCGATTTTACACCATTGAATTAAATGGAGAAAAATTGGCACCAAAATCCGTTGCAGTTTTTTTTTTACGTACAGACTTACCTGTGGATTTTAGGCTGAAAATTTCTGCAGCAAATTTCAACCTGTGTTCATTCACCTTTTAATCTGTAAATTTGATTCTGTGGTTTACAGCGAATCTGCTCTATTAGACTGCACTCTGAAAACAGGGGTTGCAAAGGCTCAAGCTTCACATGGTCCCTAAGACTGTCACCTGTGGCCCACAGGGCACCAGAGCTCCCGGGACATCCTCACTGATGCTGGGGTCCTGATCTAACAGCCGGGACTGCAGCTTATGCTGATCCCAGCTATTTAACCCCTTAGAGACTGTGGTCAATAGCGACCTTAAAAGGGTTTTGCCATGATCTCATTTCTTACCTCCTGTATTCAGCTCTGTGTGCTCAGAAGGGGGCGTGTGTGATCTGTTTGAATTGGCCCCTATCATGTGACCCACAGGATGACAAAGCCAGACTTTCCTTTCTCTAGTCAAAGAAGGTCTGTTTTTGTAGAACTGTGAGTAGCTTTCATTGAAACTCAGAGGTAAAACTTTTGCCTCCAGGCACAAGGGTCCTAGGTTCAAATCCCTGCAGGAACCAAACCTGTGGATTTTATTTCTCTTTATCAATGCACAGACCTCATTGAGGTTTCTTTTTTTAAAATTTATTTGTTTGACTAATTACTGAGGAGTACAGAGGACGGGAGTAGAATGACAGCATCCGGGAATTGAACACTCAGTAGCTGCCTGAGAAGAGAGGTGATATCTGAGCATGTGCGACCAGGAGTGAGGAGCTCTCAGCCCTGGTCGTATCCCCTGGAGATGAGCTGTAAACAATGGATCACTGAAGGAGAAGCTAAGAGAAAAACTGTGCAGAATTTTAAATAATGACGAATGGAGAAAAAGTTTTTTATTTTATTTGCAAGCTTCCCACATCAATTTTACTTCGTGGCAAAACCCCTTTAACATGTAAGGGATTTGACAGAGGAAAGGAGGTTCCCTGTGTCCTCCATCTGCACCCCTCTGTCGCTGGCTGACATGACAGCCGGAAGCCTAACCATGTCCTCTGGTTGTCTGTCTGCCCGCATGTAAAAAAGTTTAAAAAATTAAAAGTAAAGGAAAAATCTCACACCACCCTGTCACCTTTATAAACGCTTATCACATAAAAAAACCCCAAAAATATATACGAGTCTGGCGTTGCCGCACACGTTATGACCTTTGCAATCACTTTGTATCAAGTTTGAAAGGAATGTGGCCCGTCAATTTCTTTTACAGAGCCTGCTTTTCTCAGCCAGCTTCCTCTTCTGGCTGTGGTTGGTTATACATCAATGTATGTCATTTTAGTTCTTCTACTCCTAGATGAACCTGTTAGTACATTGGTGATCGTGAGGTTTCAACAGCATGACACAATGCTCTGTAGCACTAGTGGGTTAAAGGGGTTTTGCCACGAAGTAAAATTGACGTGGGAAGTTTGAAAATTAAATAATAAACATTTTCACCAAATTTATCATTATTAAAAATTCTGCACCCTTTTTGTTTTTTGTGTCCTTTGTGATCCATTGTTTACAACAGTCTCCAGGGGATACGAACAGGGCTGAGGCTCCTCATATGGTCGCAATGCTCAGAATCACTCTCCTCTCAGGCAGCTACTGAGTGTTCAAACCCCGGGTGCTGTCATTCTACTCCTGTCTTTTATACTCCTAAGTAATAAGTCAAACAGTGCAAATAAATAAAAAAAGAAACCTCCATGAGGTTTGTGCATTGATAAAGAGAAGGAAAATCCACAGGTTTGGTTCCTGCAGGGATTTGAACCTTGGACCATTGTGCATTGAGGCAAAAAAACCTTACCTCTGAGCTACCTTGTAGCTACTATATATAAACAGACCTTTCTTTCACTAGAGAGAGGAAAGGCCTGGTGATGTCATCCTGCTGGGTCACATGATATGCAATTCAAACAAATCGCACACGCCCCCTTCTGAGCACACAGAGCTAAAGAGCTGGATGCAGGAGGTATGACATTAGATCGTGGCAAAACCCCTTTAAGGTTTATCAGTAAGAAAACATAAGCTCCTGTGCTGCTGATAAGATACAGCAAGTAGTGACATCTTCCACTTCAGGACGGGTTTTTCAGCAGTGAATGACATTTCAGTTCTGCTATTCCAAGCTGAGCCTGTTAGAGACATTGGTGATGGAGGGGTTTCAGCAGGTCACAGACCAAAAGAGCTCTAAAGGGTTAAAGTTTAGTAATAAAAAAAAAAAAAACCTAAAAAAGCTCCTGCGCCACTGAAAAAACCCAGCAAGAAGTGACATCACCATTCCGACCAGGGTTCGGTAACCTAGGGGAGCTTGTGTACACAAGCAGGAGATAAGTTCTGCTGGAAAACAAACAAAGCCCACATCAATCTTCTTGAATAAAATGTGAAGACTTTATTCCAAGCGAGTATAAAATGAAAATATAAAAGTGTATGTTGTAGACAAAAGCAGAGCCAGGTAGGAGGAAACCTATCCTACGCGTTTCGTACAGATGTTCTTAGAGCTCAGTGGATCGGTGCAGGCTTTGTTTGTTTCACATTGACTTCTAATGTATTGCCCCTGCATGAGGACGGTGAGCTGCTCAATTTACTATGTTAGATAAGAACTACTCTAGCTCTGAAAAGAAGCAAAATCAGAACAGCAATGTATTTGATCACAATCTGCCGACATGTAAAGCCAATGAGTGTGGTAAGAATACCCCTTTAAAGTATTCCATATACCAGACATATGTGTAGTGTATTATATGGGAAATTGCATGTTTTGCAAATGTAATTTTAAAATCCATTTGCAAAAAGAAAAGCAGCAGCCATTTCCTTGTAAGAATGCAGCGGGCTCATTGACACTAGAGGCGTTGGGGTCCGCAGACCTTTATCTAGTGCACACAGGAACTAAAGTTAAATAGAAAAAAAAAAAATATTAACACGTCACCCATCAAACAACTGTTATTTTGTGGTTGTGTCTGGGTGCTATAAGGAGGGGGGCAGGAAATTTGGTGTAGTAACTCCCTGATGGGGAGATGGAGGTAGATATAGTAGCAATGACTCATTGCAGGTCTGATATTCCTGGTGATGGAATTGAGGCCTGAGCACAGGACAATATAGATTTTTTTTTTTTTTTTTTTTTTTTTTTTTTTTTTAATAAAGAAAAAAAGTTGGACAAAGCCTTAAGGTTATGTTCACACGGCTTGTTTGGACGCTGATTTTTTTTAATTTTTTTTTTCCAGCGCCCAAAACAACATCAAAACCTTGCTTGAAATGCGCTTCTTCAGAAGAGGTTTTAGATGCGTTTCTCATTGGGTTTTTGGAGGAGGTTTTCAACACTGTTTTCACCCATACAAATTAAAAGTAAAAAAAAAAATAAATCGCACAACACCCTGTCGGCTTTATAAATGCATATCGCATAAAAAAAAAAAAAAAAAATAAAAAAATAAAAAAAAAAAATATATAATATATAAATATATATATATATATATATATATAATATATTATATTATATATATATTATATATATATATATACATATACCACAAACACGAGTCTGGCGTTGCCGCACACGTTATGACCTTTGCAATCACTTTGTATCAAGTTTGAAAGGAATGTGGCCCGTCAATTTCTTTTACAGAGCCTGCTTTTCTCAGCCAGCTTCCTCTTCTGGCTGTGGGTGGTTCTACAGCAATGACTGTCATTTAAGGTCTTCTACTCCTAGCTGAACCTGTTAGGACATTGGTGATAGAGGGGTTTCAATAGCAGGGCACAAGGCTCTGTAGCTCTAGTGGCTTAAAGTTTATTTGTAAAAAAAACAAAACGTAAGCTCCTGTGCTGCTAATAAGCTACAGTGAGTAGTGACATCATCTTCCACTTCAGGACGGTTTTACAGCAGTAGATGACATTTCACTTCTGCTATTCCTAGCTGAGCCTGTTAGAGAGACGTTGGTGATGGAGGGGTTTCAGGTTTTGTCCCAGAGGGGGAAAAAAGCGTCAGACGCGTCAAAAAAACGTGCTGAGGTTTTGACGTTTTCAATTGTTTCCTATGGCCTCATTCACACGGCTTATTTTGGGACTGTACTGCGCGCCGTATTTGCGCTGCAGTACGGCTCCAATCCGTCCCAGTAACTACGGTAATCCACAGCTCAGTCAATCCTCCGCGGGGGGAGAAAGTGACATGAGCATTATTTACGGCGCGTAGGCGCCATGAATAATGCAATGTCTATGGGGCCGGCGGGCAGCTCCCCCGCCCTTATTCAAGCCGTAACTGCGGGCGAAATCCGTCCTGCAATTACGGCTTGAATAGGCCGTGTGAACACGGCCTAAGGGGATTTTCAGCACTGAAAACGCTCCAAGAATTGACGTAACACTTTTTTCAGCGCCCAAAACAACTTCCAAAGAAGCACCTGAAACGCGTATAAAAACCTCGTCATGTGTGAACAACGCTGTTTTACATAGGGATCAATGAAAATGAACTGGGGGCATTTTGAAGTCTTTTTGATTCTGTTCTTGGCGCAGAACCGCTCTGCAAACAGCGTCACAATCAACTGTGTAAGCATACCCTTAGGGCTTGTCCCCACTCCACGGGTTTTCACCCGGTTTTACAGACGGTTTTCGGTTTTGAAAACAGTCTGTAAACCGGGTAACAGCTTTTAACATTGACCTTACTGGAAATCCATGCAGCAGTCCCCACTGCACAGATTTTCCGACGGACGGTCCGAAAAATCTGGAACATATTCATTCTTCCGCCCGGTTTTCGGGCGGAATATGAACATGTCTATGTGAAGGGGGAAGGCTTTGCTCTTTGCCATGGGGATGAGCCCTTGGGGCATGTTCACACGATTGATTTTTGACGCTGTTTTCGAAGCGTTTCTGCTCCCAAAACAGCATCAAGATCTCGCCTGAACCACGTTTCTTCAGAAGAGGTTTTAGAAGTGTTTCTCGGTGCTTTTTTGGATGAGGTTTTGGACGAGGTTTTCAACACTGTTTTCACCCATACAAATTAAAAGCCGGGTCAAAAAACACACTGAAAAACGCATCAAAAAACACGCCTAAAACACGTTTCAAGAATTGACATGACATTTCTTTTTCAGCTTCCAAATAAAGCGCGTAAAAACCTTGTCGTATGTGAACTACAGCGCTGTTTTACATAGGAATCAATGAAATGAACTGGAGGCGTTTTGGGCACGGAAACGCTCCTAAAACAACGCCCAAAACGACGTCCAAATCAGCCGTGTGAACATACCCTTCGGGTATGTTCACACGGCGTAATTGCAGCGCGTACAGTACGTGCCGCAATACGCCGGGTGATTTGGGAGTTGCGCTGATCGGCGCGTACTCCCGAAGCGCGGGGGGGAACGGCAGCTCACCGGCCACATTGACATTCATTCATTACTCCTAATCGCTGCGGATAATTGAAATGTTATCTCCCCGCGCGTACAATACGATCATATTGTACGAGCGGGGAGAGGAGGCGTAATCCATAGTACTCTGAGAGCTATGGATTACCGTAATTGCGGGGCGCATTTCGCCGTGTATATTATGCGCAATCCGCGGCAAAATACTCCCGCAAATATGCCTCAGAATCATCCGTGTGAACATACCCTTACAGTGGTTTAAAAAAAAAACAACAAAAAACCATGAAGTTGGATTTTTTTGCTGCATCGCATGGTTGCTTCCAATTTATACGATGCTTTCTTGAGGCTTGACGTGGTAACCGCTGTCAGGGTGCTCTGTCCAAACCAATGACATATTTTAGCCAGCAGCTACGTAGGGCAATATACAAGGAGACCGCAACAGGAAAAACACTCAAATCCCACAAATTAACAAGATAGTGAGTACAACTCCATCATATAAGACATAGACCATCATAGCCGCCCGGACTGTACACGGGAGGTTCATTGCTCTACATGCAGCTTGCTGCCTACATTAAGTGTCTGCACTTGACCCACTGAAGCGTTCGTAATGAGACAACTTGTAATCGAGTGACGGGGCGGCATCATTTGACAGCACTTTGCTTCTAATTTGTATCCTTGCTCCTTTCCTGGCACTTAAGATGCAAATGACCCCCGAGACTCAAGAGTGACATTATAACTAGTTGGCTGTTTGATTGTGCTGTCAGGTTCTTGAATAGTCTGACATTTTGAAAAAAGAAAAAAAAATGGCTTAAAGCACAATTCCATTTTTAGGTTGGAACTGACCCTTTGATTAAAAGAACCTTAAAGAACCCCGGAACTGAGACTAACAATAGAATTATTGGGGCCCCCTTTTGGCTGAAGGCCCCCAGCACAAACTATGTGCAGACCTGCTGTTTCCAGCGCTGTGCCCTTTTTCTGTAAGATGCAGCAGTTTTAGAGCATTTACCCCTCAAATCTTATTCATGAGCAGGTGTTAGCTCCACCCACCAAAGGCTAGCTCTGCCCGCTAAGTTATTCACATGTTTCTACCTATTCAAAGTAATAGGTTTGTCAGTTGAGGTGGGTGGGGCTAGCCTCAGGTGGGCGGGGTTTGAAAAAAAACTGACTCTTTGAAGGACTCTTCTGGCTGAAAACTCCAGATTTCAGCATTAAATACATGAAAACTCCAGCATCTAACAGAATAAGGGGCACAGCGCTGGAAACAGCAGGTCTGACACTACCTTGTTCTGCCCTCGGCCAGGGGGGCAAAAACTATGTGACAGGTTCTCTTTAAAGGGGTTTTGCCACAATCTCATTTCATACCTCCTGCTTCCAGCTCTTCAGCTCTGTGTGCTCAGAAGGAGGCGTGTGTGATTTGCTTGAATTGCATATCATGTGACCCAGCAGGATGACATCACCAGGCCTTTCCTCTCTCTAGTGAAAGAAAGGTCTGGTTATGTGTAGAACTGTAAGTAAGTACACTGTAGCTCAGAGCTAACATTTTTGCCTCCAGGCACAAGGGTCCTCGGTTCAAATCCCTGCAGGAATCAAACCTGTGGATTTTTTTCTCTTTATCAATGCACAGACCTCAATGAGGTTTCTCTTTTTTTTATTTATTTGCACTGTTTGACTAATTACTTAGGAATACAGAGGATGGGAGTAGAGTGACAGCACCTGGGGTTTGAACACTCAGTAGCTGCCTGAGAGGAGAGGTGATGTCTGAGCATGTGCAACCAGGACTGAAGAGCTCTCAGCCCTGGTCGTATCCCCTGGAGATGAGCTGTAAACAATGGATCACTAAAGGAGCAGCTAAGACAAAAACGGTGCAGAATTTTTAATAATGATGAATGGTGAAAATGTTTATTATTAAATTTACAAACTTCCCACGTCAAAACCCCTTTAAATGAACGCATAGTGCCAGCCATATTTTATCCGCTATGACAGACAACGAGTGACGGCAACTGGGACAAAGGACATCAGCAGTGGTCACCTAATACATTTACTGGGATGGTTGGAAACAGAAACCTGGTAGATGAACGTAAAATGGAGCAAATGTGGTCCAAAAGAGATTTTATTTGCCGTGGAGTTTCCACTGTAGACACTGGCTCTGTAGCCCTAAACATGTGGATGCGGCCATACACTATGCAGAGATGTCCCAGCATGATAAGTAATATAGATAGTTAGTAAAGTATACATATTAGGAGAGCTGACCGAGGCGCGCCCATCGAACTCCCTTGTTGCCGCCCCACAGAGACCGGAAAGGTGGCTGTGCTTGCAAGGTTCTCTCGAATACAGCTAAACGCATTTGTAAAGAAGAGCTTTGCAACTTCAGCCACCTCTCCTTTCTCTGCGGGCAGTTAAAGGGGTATTCCCATTTCATTGACTAGCTTTAAACATGTAGGCAAAGGTAAATGATGAATATTACCAAATACATTGCTGTTCTGATTTTGTTTTCCTTCGGAGCTTGAAAAGTTCTTCTCTCTTGCTTGTTTACAGACGATATCCTAGGTCGAACACCTCTCTCAGCTATAGCTTCCCTAGCCTGGGTGGTGATTTTCCCTTTCTGTGTTTTATCAGCAGCTCAGGAACTTCAGTTACTTACTGACAAACTTGAGCTCTGCTGTTTAGACCCCTTTATCAGCAATGTCCGCCTAACAGGCTCAGCTAGGAATAGCAAAGTTGATATGCCAATCACTGCTGTAGAACCGCCCACAGCCTGAACAGGAAGTGGGAGCCTGAAGCTGGCTCTGAAGAGCAGACTCTGATACCGCATGGTGAGAAAACCCCTTTAACACATTGGAATCCCCCTTTTAAGTTTTCACATGCCACCTCCAGTCTCAGGCCTAAGGCTAGGTCCACACAGCACAGGATTTTGGTTGGTTTTTCAGCGGGTTCAGTGTTTTGAATCTGCTGAAAAGCTGACCGTACCCAGCGCTGTGTAGACTTCAATAGAAAATTGGTGCTGTAGTCTATACAGCACAGATTTTTGAGGTTTTCCTGGTACAAGAAACCGACCGGCGGAATATAGAATATGTTCGGATTCACGCAGCCCTAATGTAATCCGAAATCCGACCGTCGTTTTTTGTGCAAAAACCGGCAGTGCAGCGCGATCCCGCAATTTGAAAAAGCCGTCGGATTTTGGACGGCATTTTCAAGTTGCTGTGTGGATCTGGCCTAAGGGTATGTTCACACGGGGTTTTTGGATATGATTTTGGGTCCGTGTTGGATCCGAAAATCGCATCCAAAAATGTAGCGTTGATCAGATCCAACATGCAGATGCGTGTCTGGATCCGTGATGGGTACAGCAGGATATAGTTTATTATAGGGCTCCTGCTGCGTCTATTCCGGACCAAGCTGACATGCGTTCTGTTGAACCGGAACCGAAGACGCAATGAGACAACGCCTCCGGCGATCAATCATGTGAATGGTGATATCGTGTTTTACACTGCGAGCATGTAAAATTCGACATGCTTTTGGCTATTTGAATTAGGAAAAAAAAATAAAATCACATTGCTAGATGTGTGTCGGGTCCGTCTAGACTAATTCAATCACGCATCTAAAAAGGTATGTTCACTCGGACCCAAAACGTAGTGCGAACATACCTAGGCTATGTTAACACGGCTGATTTTGGGACGGATTTCAGTCCGTATTGCGCGCCGTACTGCGCTCAAATATTGCTGAAATCCGTCCCTGGTCGATTACTGTAATCCACACTTCTCATAGAGAACTATAGATTCCGTCCTCCTTTTCCCACGCTTGCAAATAGGCGGAGCGTGAAGAAAGTGACATGGCACTTATCCCGGCACGGGATCGTGCCGCCGTGTATGATTACCCACACCCACGCCGTAATTGCGGTCGAAATCCGTCCCGCAATTACACCGTGAATCAGCCGTCTGAACATAGCCTAAGGCTATGTTCACACGGCTTTATTATGGGCGTATTACGGACGTAATTACATCCGCAAATACGTTTCAAATAATGAACAATTAGATTAGCATTGATTCCAATGTAAAATACGCCTCGTCGTTCACACGGCGTAAATGCGTCCGTAAATACGATCGTAAATTTAAGTCCCCTGTCACTTATTGGGCTAATTTGCAACGTAAAATCCTCACAGTAAAGAAATGTGGGATTGTATTTACGACGCAAAAACGCCCACACTTTGTGACACGTATTTGAAACGTGATTTCGGACGTATTTGCGGACGTAAATACGTTCGTAAATACGCCCCGAAATAAAGCCGTGTGAACATAGCCTTAGAGTGCCCCTATAGGGGGTGGATTTTGTCCATCAAAAACATGACAGGAACTCCCTGGGGTATGATACACAATGTAATTATCCAATACCTACGCGTTTCAATACACATGAAAATCGTGCCATGCGCATCCCATTGCTTTTCATAGGAATAGGTGCTGTGGTTGATACTCTGCAAGTTTGCTGCTGTGGATTGCCTCAGGTAGCTAGGACACGGATTAGCCCCATTGGACTGTGTTCGCGTCACTTTAGGGCCTCTGCTGGGTGGACATAGAGTTCTGTAGGGGAGGGGGGAAGTATCTCATCAATAACATGGTGGATCCATAGGGAATTCAGCAGAACTAAGGGCATGGATCTGAAAAACACGCATTTTTAAATAGGGAGTCTACTCGTGCTTTCAATTAGATAATTGACATGACAATTCTTTGAACGATCCGAAAAGCGGCAAGTAAACACCATCGGCGACCACTAGTCTGAACCCCGATGCGTGTTTTACATTGAAAGCAATGTAAATCACACTGCTCATTGTCAGATGGACGTTTGATTCCATTTAGGTTCTGAAACATGGATCCAATATCGCGCATTTAAAATGAGATCCAAAATCGGAGTCGACGCGTCGTGTGCACATACCCTAAGGGTATGTTCACACAGCTTAATTGCCAGGCGTACAGTACGCCCCGCAATTACGCGTACTCCTGCAGCCTGCCGCCCCCATAGACGAGCAGTACTCGCGCGAATAAATGACCTGTCACTTATCTCCCTCCGCCCCGTTACAAATATACACTGTATTGTATACATGGGGAGAGGAGGCATAATCCATAGTTCTCTGAGAACTGTGGATTACCGTAATGATTGGGGAGCATTTCATCCGTATTAGAGCGCAGTACGCTCTCAATACGTCGTGAAATCGGGGCTGTGGAGTCGGAGTCTGTGCCTATTTTGCAGGAGTCGGAGTCGTCATAAAACGGACCGACTCCCAAATATTAATAATTTAGTGCCAAGTAATTTTTCGATGCAGTGCAAAGATGAGAGAAATTGGTCCGTCCTGTGCTAACTCCGCTCCCATTTCTTAGCCTTATCACATGAGGAGTGTAATTGAGAAAAGGGAGCAGGGCAAGGCGGCTGCCCCAGGGAAAACTTCTGCTCCCATGCAAACGAGTTCACGAAATTTTTCACCTGCTTCAAAGAAGTAGAAGAGATCAACCATTCATCAAACTGACTGTGGCTGAGGCAATTGCTTTATACCCTCGACATTGTTAGATTTGTTTCCCCCTGGGTCACCGCTTTGCATTCCAACCCAAGTAGTGTAGAGAGGGCCGTGCTCTAGCCTGGAAATAATGAGATCAATTGAGTCATGTATGGCAGAGATCCTGATGAGGCAATACTATTTCTCAAAACAAATGCTGAGACTCACAAATTTCCTAGCAGTGTTTGTACATATTTACATTTTTTTTGTGTTCTAAAGTCATATCCCATAAATAATTTGACACTAACAACAAAATGTAACAATTTTTGAACTGTTCTTTCAGGCTCCATAAACTCACCATCCAACTACAGCTTTGTACTGAGAGCTCTGTTAATTTTATATACAGCACTTATACTAACTTATAAAAAAAAATTTGACTTGCAAGTATTCAGCATCTGCATTAATCTCAGATTCTTTTCCTTAACGGCATTTTTACTGTTTTGAATCCTAAAAATAAAAAATGTTAATTTTATATATTTTGTTAGCATTTTGTGAAATCCCACCTTTGTTTTCAATACTGCCTGATCCTTCGGGCTCTGATCAAATCAAGCATGTCTTGACCAAATCTGATCCCAGGTCTCATTCTACACTTTCCCATGTTGGTGCAGACTGGACTTGGATACAAATACAGCTTTTTCTTCACTCGTACCCACAATTTTACAAAAGCATCAAAACATTGTTACCCTTTGCTTGTCAGTGTCCTCTTCTACCTAAATAGCTTGATTATCTGTATCAATAAGGTGATAAAAACCCGATGTTACCTATTTTCGCTACAGTAAAGTTATCACTTAAACATGCGCCGTGAATAGGGAGTCGGGCTTTGGCTTGCCAACTCCACAGCCCTGAGCCGTGGAACTTTACTCCTAAGGCAATTTCACACCGCTTATTGCGACGTAATTGCGTGGACTATTTCGCCCCGCAATTACGCGGTGGCCGTGACAGCGGGGTCGGGGGGCCGGCAGCTCGCCGGCCCCCATAGGCATTAATTATTCACACCGCGCGTACACGCCCGTAAATAATGAGCATGTAACTTTCTCGCCCGCCTCGCGTATTCGCCGAGCGGGAGAGAGAGACGTAATCCATAGTTTCTCTATGAGAACTGTGGATTACCGTAAGACTGGGACGGATTCCAGCCGTACTGCAGCCCAATTAAACGGCGCCAGTACGCTGGAATCAGCGTCCAAATAAGCCGTGTGAACGAGCCCCAAGTCTCTCATTTGGACTATGTTTGCTCCATTTTGCCTTCTATGATTTATGTACCGGACACCTAAACGTGGTCGACCGTTCTCTTGTCCCTGGCCCATAAAACATTTAGGAATATGGAATCTAGAGCAAATCTAGTCCAAAAGAGACTATAGGCCTCACTGATCAAAACTGTCTGGCGGTAAACCATCTTTGTTGCCCTTAGCAACCTATCGGAGCTCAGCTTTCATTTCATATAGTGCTCTGGGAAAATGAAAGCTGAACTCTAGTTCATTTTCATTGATTCCTATTTAAAACAATGTTCATAGTTCACACACAACAAGGTTTTTATGCGCTTCTTTAGGCGCTGAAAAAATAGTATCATGTCAGTTCTTGAGGCGTTTTTAGGCGCGTTTCGTGACGCATTTTTTGGTGTGATTTTTGCCCTGACTATTCATTTGTATGGGTGAAAACAGTGTTGAAAACCTCGTCCAAAAACGCAACGAGAAACGCGTCTAAATCCTCTTCTAAAGTGTGTTTCAGGCGAGGTTACGATGCTGTTTTGGTAAGCAGAAACCATCGAAAAGGCGCTTTAAAAACCTCGTCGTGTGTGAACTACAAACGCTGTTTTACATAGGAATCAATGAAAATGAACTAGGTGCGTCTTGGAGTCTTTTTGGATGCTCTTTTGCTCCGAAAACCGCTTCGAAAACGGCGTCAAAATCAGCCGTGTGAACATACCCTTCCTATTAGACGTTTCCTATGTATGTCCTGTATCTTGGATATCCCACAGAACTGCTGTAACAAAACAAATTAGGAAAGTGAAATCCACCACAGCAGAGCCGTCATAACAGAATTATGGGCCACTGGGCATAGCACTGCATGGGCCCTGCCAACTACAAGACAATACACTGGCCAAGCCCAAGCCCCCCTTGCCAAAAGCACACCCATGTTATCATGCCACTTATGTCTGGGCACTGGTAGCCTACAAGACTATGTGGCAGGGAGCCTTTGGCTCCCTTCTCCACCATGGTCTTTAACAGGTTGCACATCCTAAAATCACACAAACCGTTAAATAAGCAAGACCAACCAAGGGATCCAGGGAATGTTTCTTGTGTTCCTGGGACATACATACACCGCTTGGGGCCCCTGTACTTGTGGGGCCCCCGGGCAACTGCCTAGTGTGCCCAATGGAAAACAGGGCCCTGCACCACAGGAATCTGTGCCTCCGGATTTCTCCTGCTGATTTCCTTCAACCATGCCCTTCTGTGAAGCTGCCATAGTGCGTCGGGTGACACGTGTGTGCCCACTACCTGCTGTACCACTCATGAGAAGCTGCTGGCACTTGGTTTAGCTGCTGCTTGAGCAAACAGTAGCTGGTTCAGCGGCGGTGTCATCTCTTGACCTTGGTAGATGGCCTTGTCAGCACAATAGTAGAAGATATCTGGTGGCTGCAGGTTGTCTACACAACAGAAATCTGGTCTCTGATGTTTTTTCCTTTTCCTGTGCTCTGTACCTCGAGTTTTGATCGTAATCTTTATTTGTTCCAGCTTCGTTTTCTGTCCTGCACACACATTGTAGACTATCTCTATGGTGATCAGCGCTGTAGACCACTTGGTGGAGTGAGAGCATTTTACACTAAGTGGTCTACACCGCTACATTTAACCACTTGGTGATGTGTGCTCCCTCATGATTTGCTGGGATTTTGCTAAAGGGGTAGTTGCATTAGCAAAGTTGCACCCATGGAAAGATGGCACAGATTGGGATGTCTTGTCAGTTCAGCAGCATTACAGTTGTCGATCTTAAAGGGGAGTTTTCATTTTTGAAGGGGCTTTCTAAACCTGCGTCCACACGGCAAGTGTCAAAATAATCGCCAGATTCAGAATCCGAAAATCGCGTTGTCTGATAAGTATTTTGATGCAGTTTTCAATGTGGAATTTAGATAACTTCCCCCCCCCCCCCCCCCCCCCTACCGGGAAACAAGTCCCATTCATGTCTATGGGGTTTTGGATGCGTCGTTTTTTTGACTGAAATACAGCAGAACGAATGAACATGTTCCAAGTTTATTGCTAAAACGGCGGTTTTGAAATCCGACCTCAATAAAATTTGAGTTGTTTGGACTAGAACTCAGAGTTAAAGGGGTTGTCTCACTACAAAGATTGCTTTTTATGTTAAAGGTCTTGCAAAAACAAGTCACTTTGCAGTATATGTCCATTAACAGTGTCCTACCTATTCCTAGATATACCCTTTTGTATGGGCTGCATCAGCTCTTCAGGTCGCTATAGCTACAGACCTGTTCAATCTCTCATGATAGGCTGACAGTGCTGGTCGCTATAGCTAGCAACCTGTTTGATCTATCCTGATAGGCTGCCAGCACTGGTTGCTATAGCTACAGACCTGGTTTCTACTGCAGCCTAGTAGAAATGAAACCAGGAAAACAGGACTGAGATAAGATGAATCAATGTAGTGAGACAACCCCTTTAAGGGCTATGGGGATTCTTTTACTGTTTTTTTTTTTTTTTTTTTTTTTTAAAAAACTGGAATCTGTGTAAAAATCTGAATTAAATGCTTGTCATGTAAACGGGCCCTAAGACTTTTTAAACTTTCCTGCACTTTCCACTGTGCTAAAGTAGAACATTTAAAGGGGTTTTCTCTCTACAAAGATTAGCTTTCGGCATGTAATTAACGGTAAATGAAGGCTTTTACTAAATGCATTGCTCTTATGATTTTGCCTTGGTCAGGAGATGAGATTTTGTCTCCTGAGTGCCCACAACTTTCTTTGGTTACCGTCCATAGCAGGGAGTGCAGTCACCATGTTTGGAGCTCTCTAGGAGCGGACTCATTATCTCTAACAAGATTAGGTTTTGTTTACAGATAAGCAATTGTTTCCACTCCTTGGAGCACTTGTAGCTTTGTTTTCACAGATTAACTCTCTTGCACTTATGTCTTTGTAATGTCTCGGCTTGTTACAGAGGAGCTAAATATGCTAATCACTGCTTTAGAACCACCCACAGCCTTGAGTGTAAAGCTTCCTGTGACTCTGTAAAACAACATGGTGAGAAAACCCCCTACAACTCATAATTATGTCTCCAATCGCCACCATTCCAGAGCTCCAGTGCACCCCCCTCCATGATGTCACCTTCATAGATCAGATGATGCTGAAACCAATCCCTGGTCTCAGGAGTCACCTGCCCGCATGTACAGAGGTCAGTGATTGGCTGTAGTATCATGTGATCCATGAACAAGATGTCATTTGTGGTGGAACTGGGGGTTATAATAGAGCACTGATGGTGCTGGAGCGGTGGTGATGGGAGAGGTAATTATGGCTTAACTCTCTGTTTAACACAGTGGGAGGTTTTTAAAAGTCTCTGAAAACCCCTTTTAATTACCGTTAAAGGAGTTTTGCCACAAGTCTGAATCCCATTCCAAACTGTCCTCGGTGAATAGGCATGTGGCTGCTTTTTCACAGCTGTCCCCCATTCATGTCTATGGGAATGCCGAATCTAGCTGAGCACACTCACTGCGCTATATTCGGAACTGCCACAGAAAAGAACAGGGAGAACTGTGCAAGTGCAGCCATCTTCCCCCTTCTCAGAGGCCGGCTCGAAGGGTGATGGAAAATGTAAAGAAGGTATATTCACCTTCCCCTGCTGCTGTCCTGTATTGCTCCAGGATGGGCTGTTCTTCACCTCCTGTGCTGTGCGCCCTCCATCAGCAGAGAGGAGCGCTCCATTGTGAGTGAATGAAGCAAAGCCCCTTCTTTTGGGCAGCAGAGGGAATGAGGAGTGGGTTCCAGAGCGCTACAGAACGGCAACGGCTGATGTCCTTTATTTTTCTGTTTTCCCCCCCCCCATCCTTGCCCTGTTTAACACTAATTAGAAAAAAAAAAAAAACTGAGCTGAGGTTTGGGATTTTTTTATTTTTTTTAAACATATTTTATTTGCATTTTCAAACCACAATCCTAAGGCCTCGTTCACACGGCTTATTTCGGACGGATTTGCCGACGGATTGACGATCGTCAATCCGTCGGCAAATCCGTCCAAAATAAGTCACAGCCTATTTTCTATTGATTTCAATAGACAATACGGCTCGTCGTTCACACGACGCGTAGTTCCGTGCCGGATTGCCGCCGCGGATTGACGAAGGCAATCCGGACGGAAAAACAATTCACATGTCAATTATTTACGGACGGATTCACCACCTACAATGATTGGAGATGGTGAATCCGTCGGGAAATCAGTTACAAATACGTGCCACACTTAGTGACACTTATTTGCAACTGATTTTCAACTGATTTCGGAACGTATTTACATCGGAAATCCGTTGTAAATACGTTCTGAAATAAGCCGTGTGAACGAGGCCTAAATCTGATGTTACATTGTTCATATCCATAAATTGTACAGTCTCAAGGCCATGTGCCTGAGGTATGAAAGCATCACATACAGAGTATAGGACATCAACATAAAGAAATGAAGCAGAATAAACGGAGTGAAATAAATAAATCAGTCCGATTGGACAGCTGTTGAGGTTTGGGAATGGTGGACCCCCTCTGTTAACACAAACCAATAGAAGGTGAATCTTTCCTCTTGATGTATTCAAATAGAACTATATTCTGATAGCGTTCCACTTATGCCCCTTCTGTGGTGCAATTTACTAAATGTTAAAGGGGCATCCTCACTGCAGTGGTTAACGTTAAAGGCCTCGTTCATACGGCTGATTCTGGGACTGATTTCAGCCGTACTGCGCGCCGGATTTGCGCTCCAATACGGCTGAAATCAGTCCCAGCCATTACGGTAATCCACAGTTCTCATAGAGAACTATGGATTCTGTCTCCCCTCCCCGCTCGGCGAGTATGCCGCGGAGGGAGAAAGTAACATGTCAATTATTTACGGCGTGGACGCGCTGTGAAGAATGAATGTCTATCTCGCTCGGCCCCCCCGCCCCCGCTGCCGGCGTAATTGCGGGGCGAAATCCGTCCCTGCAATTACGTCGGCAATAAGCCGTGTGAACATTGCCTAACATGTAGGCGTTTGTAAATAAAGATTATCCCCCAAGAACATTGCTGTTCTGATTTTGCTTTATTTCAAAGTTAGAGCAGTTCCTAGCTCCTGCTTGTGTAACAAGCTTTCCTAGGTTACTGTTGACCACAGTGGCTGACTTTGGTGTTGTCACTCATTGCTGTGTCTTATCAGCAGCCCAGGAACATTGTTACTGGCAAACGTTAACCCTTAACCCCTTAACGACCTTGGGCGTATGAGCACGTCCCAGGGCCGCGAAGGGGCTTTGCAGGGGGATCGCTCCGCGACCCCCCCCCCTCCGCACAGCCGCCGGGTGTTAGCGGCTAATCGCCGCTAACACCGCAGTAACAGCGCCGGCGGGTGGCTCCGCCCGCTGGCGCTGTTTAACCCATCAGATTCCGTGGCAAAGATGGCCGCGGTGTCTGAATGAACGCCGATCGGTGCCACGCACCGATCGGTACGGTCATCGGCACGCCTATTCGACAACTCGGGCATGGTGGTGGGGAGCCTTGGGAAGGCTCCCGTTACTTACCCTGGCCGGTTTGCCCCCCTTCGTCCGCAGACAGGAAGTGGGGAAACCGCCATCTTTGTACACCCTAATGCATTGCCTATGCAATGCATTAGGTTGTATTAACAATCGCGCCCCCTAGTGGTCAAGCACCATAGGGGGACTAAATGTTACAGTAAAAAAAATAAAAAATAAAGTTTTAAAGTACAAAAAAAAAGTATTAAAAGTTCAAATCACCCCCCTTTCCCTATTTTACAAATAAAATCATTAAAATAATAAAAAAGTTACACATATTTGGTATCGCCGCGTCCGAAAAACTCCGATCTATAAAAATATAACATCATTTATCCCGTACGCTGAACACCGTAGAAGAAAAAAAATTCCAAACGCCAAAATTGCGTTTTTTGGTCATTTTACGTCACTCAAAAAATGGAATAAAAATGATCAAAAAAGTCGCATGCATTCCAAACTACTAGCGATAAAAAGTACACTTCAGCCCGCAAAAAATGCCCCCTCACTGACGTCCGTAGGTGTTAGTACAAAAAAGTTATTGGTCGCACAAACTGGCGCCGTGGCGCAAATGTCAAAAATAGAAAATGTTTGGAATTTTTTTACGGTACCAAAACATAATGGAAACCCTACATGTTTGGTATTGTCGGATGCATAACAATCTGTAGAATACAGATAACACATTATATATACCGAAGATTGAACGCCGTAAAAGCAAAACACCCATAAACATGGCGAAAATACGTTTTTTTTTTCCACAATTTGTCCCACTTGGAATTTTTTTGCGGTTTCCCAGTATATTCTATAGTATAGTGAATAACACCATTAGAAAGTACATCTTGTCCCGCAAAATAAAAGCCCTCATGTGTCTATGTAGGTGGAAAAATAAGAAAGTTATGGCTTTCAGAAGGCGAGGAGGGAAAAACGAACGTGTCACAAAAAAAAAAAACCCGGGTCCTGAAAGTGTTAAAGGGGTTTTGCCATGCTCCAATGTTGACGTGGGATCCTCCAAAATGGGTATTTCATCACTTTTCTAAATATATGTTATTTAAAAAAAAAGTGAATCGTGTGAGAGCTACAGCCTTCCTTACATGCCCTTAGTTTCCTGACAGTTTACATTAGACATGACCAGGAGCTGATCTAGCTTGCATGTTTGCACTTCTTATCTGGTGGCACGGAACATGACTGGGAGAAAGATGCTTTGTCTTTTGTATAGAGAATCCACTGGTTGAAATGTAATGATCTTAGTAAACATGCAGACGCTCCCTGCTCACCCTCCTCCCTCTTCCCCTGCAGCCAGAATGAAAGAAGGCTGCCTGCTGAGCTTATCTTCTCTCCTGAGCACAGAAAAGGGAGAAATAAAACACATATAGCTTGTGCACAATACAGTTCTCCTCTGTGGAATAGCCAAACAATGTTTGCACAAAAACAGAGACTGAGTATCAGGAGCCTGCATGGGAGGTGGAGTGATGACATCACAGAGGAGGTACTTGTTTTTTTAAACGCAGAAACACAACGCCCCTTTTTCAAGCCTCAAGAGGGGAGTATCAACCCGTTAGGTAAGGAACTTCTTGGCAAAACCACTTTAAGAGCTCTGTTGCCTTCTGTTAAAACCCAATGTCCCAATGAAATGTCAGTCACTGCTTTAGACCCACCCACAACCTAAACAGGAAGGTGGAGCTTGAAGTTGGCTGTGAATTGATAAGAACCCCCCTTTTAAAGCTTTCTTCTCATCTCAATTATTCACTTTAAACATTTAGGCAAAGGTAAATAAGCATCATCACCAAATACTCTTCTGTTCTGGCTTTGCTTCATTTCAGAGATACAGCAGATTATCTATCCTGATGGTTTCCTGGGTTACCACCCACCTCTGTGCTCTAGAAGCTGTGTCTTATGAGTAGAAAGGAGTCATGTGGTCTGTAACCTAGGAAACCATCTGTAAACAAGGATAGATAAGTTGCTGTATCTTTGAAATGATGCAAAATCAGAACCGACGTTAATTTGCTAATATTTACTTACTTTTGCTGACATGTTTAACGCTAAATAGTAAGATTGGAATACCCCTTTAGTTTCCCCTTGTCAGTCTATAAGCGTTCGTTTGTCCTTTGGCTGATGCAGCACAGGTATACACAGGCTACGTACTCGACATCATAGAGAATTCATGAATCACTGAATGTCCCCTTTTCTGTTGCTCTGGCTGGATCTGATTACACAGTATCTCGTGACACTTTGTCATTGTGATGTGTCGATCTGCCTGCGCGAGTATCTGTCCCGCAGATCATCTCCTGCCATGCGAGCGTCTCTGCAGGCTGCCGCGCTCATAATCTCATGACTAATACTTACATTTCACATTGCAGAAAAATGCATCAGTGCTTATTTGGCTCCAGGTGGGATGTTGACATCCAAAAGTCTTAAGGACGCTCTGCTGCATTGCACGGTTAAAGGGACCCCTGCAGAAAAGACCGCTTATGTATCAGGATTCTCTTATTCTTTGTAAAAAAAAAAATAAAAAAAATTTACTGCTATTTTCACTTAATAAATTATTTTGTGAGTAAGTTTTGTAAGCACGTTTAGGCCATGTTCACACGGCTTAATTGCGGGACATAATTACGGCCCGCAATTACGCCGTGTGGACGGGGGCGGAGCGGGGGAGCGAGCGGGGGGCCGGCACTTCGCCGGCCCATAGACAATCGCTGCTAGTGGCGCGTATACGCCGCTAGAAAGTGACCTGTCGATTATCTCCCCGCCCGGCGGCTTCTCCGGGCTGGGAGAGGAGACGTAATCCATAGTTCTCTATGAGAACTGTGAATTACCATAATGAATGGGCCGTTTTCAGCCCGTAATTGGCACACTTCGGCGCGTAATTACGGACCGAAATACGGCCCATTTTAAGCCGTGTGAACATGGCCTTACTCTGCGCATCGTTATATTAGATAAAGAGGACCTATCACCTCTATGGAAAACTTGTGCAGTAACAGGAGAGTAAAATACACTTTCTCAAATTTGCTTAGTTAGGAAAATTAACCCCTTAGCGACCGCCCACCGTCTTTTGACGTCGGCTGGTGCGGGTCGTTCATCTACAGCGACGTCTTTTCATGGGATTTAAAAAAACATAAGTGTAAAAAAAAATGAATAAAAAAAAAATATAATAAAAAAATATTTAATAAAAAATAATTGTGCATATATTACACATACACATATTAGATATCCACACGACCGCAATAACCTGTAGAATTAATCTAACAAGTTATTAAGTGTGAAATGTGAATGGTGTAAAAAAACAAAAAAATAATTTTTTTAAATTCTCCAATTATTTATAAGTGAACTTAAACTATTCCCCCATAAAGTACAACTGGTCTCGAATAAAACGAGGCCTCATACAACTGCGTCATTGAAAAAATAAAGTTACAACTGTTGAAACGCGAGGAGACAGAAACTAAAAAAAAAATGTTCTGGTCATTAACTACTTTTCAGGCCTGGGGCTTAAGGGGTTAAAGCATTTCACCTGTAATTCATTTAAAAAAAAATGCTGGCCCTTTAAGACAGGACTGAAGTTGGTATAAGTTGGCCTCTGACTGCATGATGGATCACTAGGTTGACAGCTCTGTGAAACATCCTGCTTTTGAGCTGGGAGTCTCCACTATAAAAGGGGGAGCCTGGAAGTCTACATAATGTGTACACTGGGAAGCTCTGGGCTGCTATTTCTATGCTGGATGTTATTACATTAGCAGCAGTGTAATATGACTGCCTGTGTGCTATTGAGGAGGAGCCTGGGACTAAGGGTATGTCCACACGGCGTCTTGCCTCCGTATGAACATGCAATTCTTGGATCGCATCCGAAAGACGGACCCGACAGGCGATGATGCAAACACGCAGCGGCGATCTCTCATGTGAACGCCGCTGTGTGTCTGTCATTGCCGGCAGTGATAAAATAACTGCTAATTGTTAGATGCGTCTCTGGGTCCGTTCTGATCGACCCAGAGACGCATCAGAAAAGCGCATGTTCGTATGGAGGCAAGATGCTGTGTGAACATACACTAACAGGTATTCCCTGTCACACTGTCCTCAGTGTGCTGTGCCTGCTGCAGTGTATGTAGTGAGAGATTCGGATGAACCCTGTAAAAGTAGCTATATCCGCCACTCCCCCTGCAAAGTTGGTATCTCCCAGGAAAGGAATTTTATCAGGTTGTGAGCTCTGACTGACAAAGAGAAAGTAAAATCTGTTTCCATGTAATTCTTAGGTAAATCCTCTGATTTTTCACTGACATGATAATGAGAAAAGTCTTATGGTGGTGACGTAGGTGAGAGAAAATTTAGTCAAAATAACCCAGTCATAACCCCTTTAAGGGCATGTCTCCACTGCACGGGTTTGCGGACGGTTTTTCAGCCGGTTTGCGGTTTTGCAGACCGCCTGAAAAACCGGCCGAAAATGAGCACAATGGTGCTCTATGGAAAACCCGTGCAGCAGTCCCCACTGCACGGGTTTTCTGCCCGGCGGTCCGGCGGCAAAACATTGAGCAAGCACCATCTTCCGTCCGGTTTTCGGACGGAATATGTGCTTCTCAATCGGAGGGGGGAGGGCTCTTCTCCGCTCATCACGGAGAAATGCCCCCCCCCCCCCCTCCCTCCGCGGCCGTGGGGCCTGGCGCAAAACAGGACAATTACCAGGCGGTATTTGTCCTGTGCCGTGGGGATGCGCCCTCACTGTATGTGGAGGTAAGCAGGACTTTCATTGGCTTTTAAGGAATCCTATGAGGACTGTTCGGTTTCCTCAGAAATCATATAAACCTATATATCACAGAGCTCAGCGTCTCTTCCTCCATCACAACCTTTCAGGCTTGTAAAGCCACTTGACAGGTCACTTTGAAGAGTTACTGTATTAGGTGTCGTGTTCATAAGGAGTAGCAATATTTCTGATCATGACTTTTTTTTTTTCACTGCACTTTGAGTTGAGCATGAGTGAAAACTGGGTGCTATGATGTCTCGCATGTATTTTGCACAGGGAGAAGGATGTCTTTCTTCCCTATATCCTTTTGAAGCAGCAGCATGTGGTGGTGAAGAGAGAATTCATATGTCCGCTGCTGCTCTCTCCTTTCCCCTTCCCTCTCCACAGACTTTTATGGGCAGCAGCTTAGAGGCTTTCTACTGCCATACTACAAAATAAATAACATTGGCTTCTGGGTTGGTCTGATTGGCTGCCTGTATGTACAGTATTCTGTCTATGGTTGAGTTGTTCCTGGGTATAAAGTGACTTTGATAGGGTATATACGGGTACTGATGTCTCTGCAGTATAGATGATGTGTAGATTCACAGAGGGTCACCATGCATATAGCTAGAGAGCACCATCTCAGTGCTGTTTGGCTTAACCCAGATAATTATAATATTTTCTCTTGAGCTGTTAAGCCTTTTAACATTGTGAAATATGCAGAGTGTTACTCAGGTTTAGCGGTGGGCAGATTCCAAATCTTGGATACGGCAATGGAAAAATGCAGAGTGGAGAAACAAAAGCTTATGTGCATAGCGGAGGCAGAGATTATACAGGAGAGTGCCGCAGAGCCATGGAGGATTGTGTCACATTATAAGAGCTACGGCAAATTATCATTTCTGCTCAATGGAGCCCACTTTTCTTTGTTGCGCCAATTTTGGGAGTGTGTACAGAATTGTAGTAGCTCAGGAGTGCAGGGAGAGGCACCATGAAGTTTTAAGGAGGTATGTGGTAAAGGTTACATGAAGGGATGTGTCCATCCCAGCAGGGCTGTGGAGTCGGAGTCGGTGCCTATTTTGCAGGAGTCGGAGTCGTCATAAAATGGACCGACTCCCAAAATATATAATAAGTTGGTCCAGTTAGTTCGATGCAGAGCAAAGAGCAAGAGGAATTGGGTCCGGCCAGTGCTCCTGCTCCCATATCTTCAGCCTCATCACATGAGGAGTGTAATTGATGACATGGAGCAGGCAAAGCGCTGCCCCAGGGGAAAAGATTCTGCTCCCATGGCAAACAGATTTCAGCAACATTTTTCACCTGCTTTCAAAGAAGTAGAAGATCAACCATTCATCAATACTGACTGTGGCTGAGGCAATTCCTTTATAACCAGACATTGTTAGAGATGTTGCCCCTGTGGTCACCGCTTTACCCCCAACCCAAGTTAGTGTAGAGAGGCCGTTCTCTAGCCTGGAAACAATGGGATCAGATGTGAGGTCATGTATGCAGGATCTGATGGAGGCAATACTATTTCTCAGTACAAATTCAGAGACTCCACAAATGTTCCTGCAGTGTTTTGCATATTTACAATTTTTTTGTGTTCTAAAGTCATATCCAATAAATATATTTTACACTGACAAGCAAAATGGTAACAATGTTCTGAACTTGTGACTTTCAGGCTCCATGTCTCACCATCCACTACAGGTTTGTACATGAGGCTACTGTAATTTTATATACAGTCATCTTAAAGATCTTATACATAAATGTGACTTGCAAGTATTTAGCATCTGCTCAGTTCTGCAGATTCTTTCCTGTAACTGCATTGTTACTGTTTTGCTCCTAAAAATCAATATGTTAATTTTTTATTATTTTGTTAGTATTTGGGAAATCCACCTTTGGTTTTCAATACTGCCTGAATCCTTCTGGGCTCTGGATCAGATTCAAGCATATCTTGACCAAAATCTGACCCCATGTCTCTTCTATATATTCCCAATGTTGGTGCAGACTGGACTTGGATACAAATACAGCTTTTTCTTCAACTCTACCCACAAGTGTTCAAAAGATCAAAATATTGTTACCATTTTGCTTGTCAGTGTCTGTTCTACCTAAATACCTTGATTTTAGTATCATAAGGTGATAAACAGCCTGATGTTACCGTTTTACTACAGTAAAGTTATCACTTAAACATGCGCCGTGTATGAGGGAGTCAGGAGTCGGAGGTTTGGGAAATTGAGGAGTCGGAGTTGGGGCTTTGGTTTTCCGACTCCACAGCCCTGCATCCCAGACATTTATTTTATATCGATAGGTGCAGATCCCACCTTGAGAACGGAGCCCCAAAGTCTACATTTGATTACCCATCGGGTAGGTGAGACATGGCTTGATTTGGTGCCTAGAAATTTTTCTCTCTATGTAAGTGCTGGGTCCAAAAATTCCATCCAAAAAAGCCTCCTAAATGCCCCTAATAGGTGCTTTTTAACACTGAAAATTACCTTAATGTGCTTCTTTTTGAGCCACTCCTTTGTTGCCTTGGCTTTATGTTTTGGGTCATTGTCTTGCTGGAAGACCCAGCCATAACCCACTTTTAATGTCCTGGCGGAGGGAAGGGGGTTGTCACTCAGGATTTTACGGTACATGGCTCCATCCATTCTCCCATTGATGCGGTGAAGTAGCCGTGTGTCCTTAGCAGAGAAACACCCCCAAAACATAATGTTTCCACCTCCATGCTTGACAGTGGGGACGGTGTTCTTTGGTCATAGGCAGCATTTCTCAGGTATATAGATAGATACGGCTCCCCACAGGCAGGTATATAGATAGATTCGGCTCCCCACAGGCAGGTATATAGATAGATACGGCTCCCCACAGGCAGGTATATAGATAGATACGGCTCCCCACAGGCAGGTATATAGATAGATACGGCTCCTCACAGGCAGGTATATAGATAGATACGGCTCCCCACAGGCAGGAATATAGATAGATACGGCTCCCCACAGGCAGGTATATATAGGTAGATACGGCTCCCCACAGGCAGGTATATAGGTAGATAGGGCTCCCCACAGGCAGGTATATAGGTAGATAGGGCTCCGCACAGGCAGGTATATAGGTAGCTAGGGCTCCGCACAGGCAGGTATATAGGTAGCTAGGGCTCCGCACAGGCAGGTATATAGGTAGCTAGGGCTCCGCACAGGCAGGTATATAGGTAGCTAGGGCTCCGCACAGGCCGGTATATAGTTTTATGACCAAAATTAAATAACAAACACTAATACTCACCTTGCCTCCTTCCCGGCCGAGCGCGCTCCTCTTCTATCCACGAAGCTTCCCGGGGCTGGTGGTGTGATGACGTCATGCCGGCAGCGCTGGGACGCTCCTCCGGGAGCTCCTGGGCCCGCACAGAGTTATTACTCTGCGTGCGACGAGGAGAGGCAGCGGCGCGGTGAGCGGAGTTCATCGCGTCGCTGCCTAATTCACCAGTAATAGTAGCGCTGACGGCCCGCGCCGGCCTCTCAGCAATACCCGGCCGCGACGGCCGTCAGCGCTACTATTAGCAGACCTGGGCATCGGATGCGGCCCGCGGGCCGTACATTGCCCACGTCTGGTCTAAGGCTATGTTCACACGGCTTATTTTGCTGCGTATTTTGCGGTGTACTGCGCTTAATACGTGGGGAAATACGCCCCATAATTACGATAATCCACAGTTCTCATAAAGAACTATGGATTACACCTCCTCTCCCCGGGCGTACGATACGATCGTATTGTACGAGCGGGGAGATAAGTGACATGTCAATTACTTGCGGCGAATAGGCGCTGCGAGTGATGACTGTCAATGGGGTTGCCGCCCCACGCCGTGAGTACGCGCATATTGGTGCGACTCCCGAAGCACCTGGCATAATTGCGGCCGCACTGTACGCGCCACAATTACGCCGTGTGAACATAGCCTAACTGGTCTGTAGGGGCCAGAACTCTTAATGGTTGGTAGGGGATCAAATACTTATTTCTCTCAGCAAAATGCAAATATAATTGATACAAAGTGATTTCCTGGATTTTATTTTTGGATATTCTAGCTCTGTGTTAAAACTAACCCACCCTTAAAATTCTAGACTGTTCATGTCTGTTAGTAGACAAATGTGCGCGTTCGGGTGCGGGGGGTGTTCGGGTGCGGGGGGGTGTTCGGGTGCGGGGGGTGTTCGGGTGCGGGGGGTGTTCGGGTGCGGGGGGTGTTCGGGTGCGGGGGGTGTTCGGGTGCGGGGGGTGTTCGGGTGCGGGGGGTGTTTGGGTGGGGGTGTGTGTGTGTGTGTGTGTGTGCTCTCAACCCCTTCAGGCTGGGATGGTGCGTTGCATATGCTTTTTTGTTGAATGCAGGTGCTTTTTCAATGAACTTCAGTTACTTTGCACTGAAAGTGATTTCTGCTCAACAAAAATGTGATGCACTATGTAAACCCAGTCTTAATCTAATGTACCAGACATGTCCCTTGGCTCTGACTCTCTAGGAATGACTGATGAAGGATGATCCAAAAATCTAGGAACAAGTATGCGCTGGGACGATAAAAGTTAGTACCCTATAAATAAGCTGATGTTACAAGTGTCCGTTTATTGGCTCTATGTTATAAGAACTTAAAAACGATGCGCTCTCAGGGCCAGCTTCGTCAGGTATACAAAGTAAGAATGCAGATACCACAGGAAGGGGATCAGGTTTGGTGAAATCCTCTGTTTTAAAAGGAGATAAGCCATCATCTGTCTGTTCATAGCTTATTATTCTCTCTCCTTTAAAGAGAACCTGTCACAAGATTAACCCCCCCCCCTTGCTGGGACAGCACAAGCAGTGTCAGGCCGCTGTTTCCACGCTTTGCCCCCTTATTCTGAAAGATCTGTAGTTTTTCGTGTATTTAATCCAAATCGCAGTTTTTCAGCCAAAGAGTCCTTAAAGGGGTTCAGTTTTTTTCAACCCCCCCGCCCACCTGAGGCTAGCCCCCCCCAACCCAACTGAAAAACCCATAACTTTGAATGGGAAAGAAACTTTTGAAAAACTTCATGGGGGGAGCAGCCTTTGGTGGGTGGACCAAACCCTATCATGAATAAAAATTTGGGGGGTAAATCTGAAAAACGCTGCATCTTACGAATAAGGGACACAGCGGGGGAAACAGCAGGTCTGTCACTAGCTTGTGCTCCCTCAAAAGGGGGGCATAATCTATGTGACAGGTTCTCTTTAAGAATTCTTGGATGCTCAGCAGAGCCTGATGTGCATGTGAATGGGGGGTAAGGAGATATAGTTGTCAGATCAACAAACATATGGCGAACAGCTACCGAAGGTGTATAGCCATTTGAATGAATAAATTGATAACTGGCCATTAAAAGGGTATACGCATCACAGCAAATGCTGCTGGAAGGGCCAATTATTGTCAAATGAGCAATTTTCATAAAGCAAGTTATTAAAAAATATGTATGCTTTACCTAATACAGTCCTTTTTTGCACCTTCATCTTGCTCTCTTGTCTCTTTGGTTACCGACCAGTAGTAAATGTCTGAAAATAAGTTCCTGTGGCCGGGTTAGGGAGAGGGTGTGCACATACGCAAAGACGCGCATCTCTGCTATCCTGTCGACAGGCAGTGTCACAGTAACGCTGTATTACCAGCCACCACTGAGAGCACACAGTGTGGTTGGTAACCAAGGAGACAGGAGAGCAAGTTGGAGGTGCAAAAAGGCTTGTATTAGGTAAAGCATACGTATCTTTTAATAACCTGCATTTTGAAAATTGCTTGATTAACATTTCCAGGAGGAATAACAGAGGGACAGCACAACACAGAAGTTACTTCAGAACTATTTTATGATGAATGCAAGTACCTACTATACCTGATGTGTCAGAAGAAGGGACTGATCCCTCAGCTACTAAAAGTTCTGTAACATTGCAGCTGCTGTTATCATTCAGTTGTGACAAGGTTAAGTGCTAAAGGTAACCAAAAGGGTTGGACTGTCAAATGGATAAGATGCTGGTCTCAGTCTTTACTTGTCGTCTGGATGGACCCTTAAAGAGCATCTATCACCACCACATAAACATTTCTAGTACATGAAATTATAAGACCTTTCTCAAATACATGTCATTATTGAATCAATTTGACAGGGAAACCAGTTTTACTTTCTCTTTGTCAGTCAGAGATCACAATCTGGTAAGATTTCTTCTGCAGAAGATACCAACTTTGCAGGGAGAGCTGAGGACATAGCTGATTGTACAGGGCTAATCTGAGTCTCTCACTACATTCACTGCAGCAGGCATAGTGCACTGAAGTTTACCTGTTGCTTCCCGCCTTCTCCTCTATAGGACACAGGCACTAATTACTTTCTGCATGTAATAGCATCCCAAAAATACAGCCAGAGTTTCTCAGTGTACACTGATTAACTTCCAGGCTCAGAAGCAGGAAGTTTCACAGAGGTGTTCACATAGTGATCCATCATGCTGTCATGTGCCTCTTAAATCCAGCTTATATATTATATAAATAATATATATATATATAAAATATATAAAAAAAATTTTTTTTACTGAATTGCAAGCAAAATTTTTGTTTTTCCCCAAAGAAGCCTATTTGGAAAAGTTTTTTGTGTTTTAGTCTCCTGTTATCCAGAGGTTCCCTGGGGGTGAGGGGTCCTTTTGGGAACACCCCAGGAAAAGGATAGTGTGGGGCTGAAGGGGGGGTCAGACCAGATGCTGAGAGCAGCAGAGGTGTCCTGCTCCGCCCCCTAATGCTTACACTTGGTGTCAGCTCTCGGAGTCTCCCTTTAACAGGCTGCAGTGCACTTTGAGCCATTCATTAATGCACATATCTTCATCTTCAGGGCTCTTTCTCTTTGCTGTCAATGATTGCCTTTATTTTGCCCTGTGACTTACATATAATTAAAAATTTGAATTTTCACCGCGTACATGATTGCCATTATTTCATTTGACTTTTGGCCCCGTCTTTTTTTCTTTTAAAAAGGGAAGCACAATGTTAGTACAGGGAGGTACTGACTCCCACCATTTTATTGACTGCTCGTTACTTTTTCAGACTCCTGGGTAGAGATAATTTTCTGTCCCTTTTTCCTGCTTAATGACCAGGGTGTGAATTGTGCCCTCTGTGCTGTCTTCCTTTTTAGGACCTAGAGGGAAAGTCCTCAGAAAGTAGATTCATAAACCATTAGGCAGATTCCACTCCCCAAAATTTTTCAGTTGTTTTTTTCAGTGTTTTTCGTTTTCTGAGGCTAGGTTTACATGACATTGGACAAAAAACTCACTGAAAACTAAGTCCTAAGAAACAGTCATAAAACTGAGGTGTTTTTTTTTGTCCACTGCCTGTTAAAAGCTGTAGAAAAAACAAATGCCAGTTTTTTGGCGCGTTTTGCGTCTTTTGGCGCACTTTTTACGTGTTTTTTTTTTTTTTTTTTTTTGGGGCAGAAATGCAAAGCATTAGCTTTGCCATGTATTTCTGCAAAAAACATGACAAATAATGTCCAGTGCTTTACATAGACTCCAATAGTAAATTTTCTGTCCATTGGGTTTTTTGCAACTTTAACCCTTAACGCCCGCCCACCGTTTTTGGGGTTTTCGGGCATTTCGGGTCGTTCGTCTCAGCGACGTCTTATGACGTCGCGCAGACATCGGGGTTTGCTTTCTGGGATCATGGCTGTACTACACCCCCATCCCAGAGCATGTCCCGCAGTGCCGGGTGCGAAGGGAAAACCCCCGCATCCCCGGTGCTTTAACCCTTTGATTGGGGGGTCGTTACCGCCGCAATGAAAGGTTTTTCCCGCCGTCGGGTGACAGAACACCCGGGGACCCACAGAGCCCGGGGGAAAAAGGCTGCACAGTCACCCGGGGACCTAGAGTGGCCCCAAGCTGTCGTGTAACAAGGGCCCGTGATCAGGCCCGCCTGTGTGCTGTTTTTGAACAGCCTGTTCAGACTGGGAACAGATTGATGAGAGTAATATAAATAGCTAATACATTACTAATATAAAAAAAAAAAATTTAAAAAAAGTAAAACAGTTTCCCCCCATGGGGGGTAAAAAAAAAAAAACAAAAAAGTATTTAAAAAAAAAAAATAAAAAAAAATAAATATTTTTAAAAAAAAAATAAATTTTTCATAAATTACAAAGCACAAGAAAACCTACCATATTAGTACCACACGACCGAAAACCCTAGAATTATCTAACAAGTTTATTTGTGTGAAATGTGAAAGGAGTAAAAAAAAATAAAAAAAAAAAAATACTGCATTTTATAATGAAATTAAACTTTCCCCCATAAAGTACAACTTGCCCGAATAAAACGAGGCCTCATCCACTGCGTCATTGCAAAAAAAAAAAAGTTACAACTGTTAAACCAAGGGGGCAAAACTAAAAAAATGTTCTGGTCATTAACTACTTTTCAGGCGTTCGGCTTAAGGGGTTAAAAGAAAACCACGAGCTGAACAAAAGCGTTCTGTGGAGACTACAGACCGTTTTTACTGTTAAAGTCTATGGGACTTGTTTTTTATCCCAAGGCCCCAAAAAAAATGGCTTGCATTCATACAACATGTATTTTGTCGTTCAGTGTTGAGAGTGTAAAAAAAAAAAAAAATCATTCTTCCACCGTATAGAAATGAATGTAGCTCGTTTTCTGACTGTAAATTCACTGGGGGGAAAAAACAAGCAAAATCCACATTAAAAAACCTAATCCAAAAATCAACGGGAGATTTTAATAACACTGATTAAAGCAGCCATTGAAAAACGTCTATTTTTGGTTTTTCTTATTTAGAGGGGTTTTCCCACAAAGTAAAATGACTGTAGGAAGTTTGCAAATTAACCTTATCAACATTCATCATTTATTAAAAATTCTGCACCATTTTTTTTTAGCTGTCCCCTTAGTGCACAGCTGATTTCTGGAGGATATGGCCAGTGATGACAGCTACTCAGTCTTGGCCGCACATGCTTTTAAATCACTTCCTTTTAGGGAGCTACTGCCAGCTTTTTCCCCTTAGTAACACATACACTCACGCTACGAGTTTTCAAACCCCCCCGTGCTGTCATTCTACTCCCCTTGTCCTCCTTAGTAATCACACACACCACGCTGACGAGTCTTCAACCCCAGGCGTCTTTTTACCCCGTCCTCTTCCTCCTTATAAAACACACACACTCACTGCTGACGAGTCTTCAAAACCCCCGGTGCTGTCATTCTACTCCCTCCTCGCCTCCTTAGTAAACCACACACTCACTGCGAGCGAGTCTTCAACCCCAGGCTGTCATTCAAATCCGTCCCCTGTCCTCCTTATAAACAACACACTCACGCTAGCGAGTCTTTAACCCCGGTGCTGTCATTTTACTCCCGTCCTCTGTCCTCCTTTGTAATCACACACCTCCTCTGAGCGGGGTTTCAACCCCAGGTGCGTCAAATTTTTACTCCTGTCCCTTACTCCCTTTAGTCATTAGCCAAACAGTGAAAAGAAACCCCAATCAGGTCTTAAATGAGACAATAAAAAAAATCCCATGTTTGGTTCCTGCAGGGGTTTTGAACCTAGGACCCATTTGCTGAAAGGCAAAGTGCTAATCACTCTGCTACATTGTAGCTCTCACACTCTTTACATAAACAGACCTTTGCTTACTAGAGTCACACACTGGGGGGAAGGCAGGGGATGTCAACTGGGCCACATATATGCGTTCAAAAAATCATATACGCCCCTTTTTTTAAAACCCCTGAAACGAAGCAGGGCAAACCAGTGGATAGTCTTTGTGGCAAAAATGTTTAAAAGATAAAAACTCCCCAAATTTAATAAAGTTGACTCTGCAGCCCTAAAACAAATTAACTTGTAGATAAATTGGATGTGTGCGGGGCTTAGCTTTCCAAGCCTGTGATGATAGGAGAGGCGCGAGGGCGACAAAGTGGCCAAATCCCCTCAATTTTTCTCTTATTTTCACATTTAACCCATGCCAACCAGGCCATTTACCCCCCCCCCTAGCGAGGATGTTAAATAACACTAATCTTGTAAATGTCCATAACCTAATGATTACTACAGAATTTGTATTATCTTATAGTTTCTTTCTGCAGTGATGTCACCTTGGATGATGATGTCACCACCGACGGGTCATGTTGTGTGACTGGTCAGTAGTGACCTCATCGTCCAGAGGGACATCACTGAAGTGAAGCCAGGAGAACAGGAGGAAGTCCCGCTCCGTCTTGTCGGATCTTTCTTAGGCTTATCTTATGGAAACTCTGGAAAATCCCTTTAAAGGGGTTTTCCCAAGATCTCATTTCATACCTCCTGCATCCAGCTCTTCAGCTCTGTGTGCTCAGAAGGGGGCATGTGTGATTTGTTTGAATTGCATATCATGCGACCCAGCAGGATGACATCACCAGGCCCTTCCTCACTGTAGTCAAAGAAAGGTCTGTTTATGTATAGAATTGTAAGTAGCTACATTGTAGCTCAGACGTAAAACTTTTGCCTCACAGCACAAGGGTCCTCGGTTCAAATCCTTGTGGATTTTTTTTTTCTTTATCAATGCACAGACCTCATTGAGGTTTTCTTTTTTTTTTAACTTATTTGCACTGTTTGACTAATTACTAACTAGTCCAAAGGACAGGAGTACAATGACAGCGCCTTGGGTTTGAACACTCAGTAGCTGCCTGAGAGGAGAGGTGATGTCTGAGTATGTGAGACCAGGACTGAGGAGCTCTCATCCCTGGTCGTATCCCCTGGAGATGAGCTATAAACAATGGATCACTAAAGGAGCAGCTAAGACAAAAACGGTGCAGAATTTTTTATAATGATGAATGGTGAAAATGTTTATTATTTAATTTACAAACTTACCACGTCAGTTTGACTTCGTGGCAAAACCCCTCTAAGGGTAACCTGCTACATATTCTGTTTTTTTGGGTTTTTTTGTTTTTTTCCTTTGACAAATTTTTTTCATTTTTATTTCTCTTGTGGTTTTTGTAATTTCTAAAAAAAAAAAAAAAAAAAATTTGTTGCAATTTTTTGAAGTCCTATTAAGAAAAAAAAATGTTAAAAATCCCCTTTCCTAAATAGGCGATAAACCGCTTAAATGGCCGGATCCTTGGTTCACGGAAGGTAACACAGCCACGTGCTGCCAAATTATCAGGATTGTGGCTCAGACAAATCCCAGTATTATGCAGTGTTTGCTCTATGGAAGGCTGTTGGTGACATTTATAGGGCACTCCTGGGTGGTAATCTCCGCCAGTCTTCACCAGTCTCTGAACAATCACCGCTGTCCTATGTAGACAAATATTTTTTTTTGCTTCCAAGGAGATGCTGCAGCACAAATCTGTCCTGCCTGCTGTAGGTCTTCTGGACGGCAGGTTGTGCCAAGCTCCTGATCTCCTCCTTTCCCTTGTATTTCATCACACTGGCATGCATGGTTGGCAGCAGCCCATGCCAGCTTAGCCTCCAGTCTGATTCAGTCATGTGACGTGGCCGTACTTACTGAATCGCTGTATAACGGTTGGTCATGGACAAGAGCCAGTGCATGTAGCAATGTGCCACTGGCATTTATGGCTGGTTCACACATCTTTTCAGGATCTCCACCGCAGATAACTATTAGGGCATGTTCACACGACGGTTTTGGCCGCGGCCAAACCTCGTACTACCCTTGCGTCTTCTGACGCGGGTTTGCGGTGCTGGGTATGGGCGCGGCGCAAGTGGGGCGTGGTTTGGGGTGCGGCTTGTGGCGAGGGTTTGCCCCCATGCAAATTAGTAGGCAGGGGGAAAACCGCGCCGCCTGGGCAAGGCCGCGGCACCAAAGCCACGGCCAGACCCGCGGCGTGTGACTATTAACGCAGTTTCCCATAGGAAACCATGTTAATAGAGTGGACGCGATTTGGATGTGGTTTTGGCCGTGGAAACCGCATCGGAACCCGCGGCCATAACCTCGTTCAAATCCGTTGTGTGAACAGGTCCTTAGGATATGTTCACACAGCGTGTTCTGTCCGTGTGTTTGGATCCATCTTTCGGACCCAAACGACCATCTTGCAATGAACAGTGTGTTTTACTTTGCTTTCAATGTAAAACGCGCATTGGTGTTCAGACGAGCGCTCGCGGACGTGGAGTGTACATTCGTCTGTCGGAGCCGGTCAAAGAAGTAACATGTCGATTCGTGGTCCCAAAGACGCAGCAGGAGCCTTATAATCGCCTATAGGGTGCGTTCCTGTTGCAGCCAAAACTCATCCAAATATGCAGCTGTGCATTGGATGCCTTTTGGATCCGATTGATGGTGCGTTTTTGGAAGCAATTTTTGGATCCAAAACGGATCCAAAAACGTTGTGTGAACATCCCTTTAGGCCCTGTTCACACGGCGGGTTTGGCCACGGGTTCCGACGCGGTTTCCACGGCCAAATCGCGCCCAGTTTATGAACATGTTTCCTATTGGAAACCGCGTTAATATTCACACGCTGCGGCTTTGCCGCACGTGTGTGAGAACTCTCCTGTCAATTCTTGACAGGGAGTTCTCAGCGAGGCGGCCACACTGTCTCGCCGTGGGCGTTGCCGCGGGTGGTGCGCGGCTGGGTCGCGGCTCAGTTTGCCCCCCTGCCTATTAATTTGCATGGGAGAAAACCCTTTCCGCAAGCCACGCCTCCAGTCACGCACCACCCGCACCAAGACCACGCCCAGTGCCCACGCCGCAAATCCGCATTGGGAGACGCGAGTTTGCAGCGAGGTTATGACGACTTTTGGCCTCGGGAACCGCGGCCAAACCCGTCGTGTGAAGATTCCCTTAGGATAACTGGAAAAAGTATCCTGATGGATATTGTTGTTCATCCATAGGACGCTCACACTCACTTTTGGACTTCATTTGCTCAATTTAATCTATATGCTCCCTATGCTATAAAAAAAAAAAAAAAAAAAGTTTGCATGTTCTTGTTCCTCCTCCTGCCCCTCTTCCTAAGTTTCATATATTCAAAAAATAGAGGAATCTTTGTTGCTTTGTGCTACATTTGCTCTATTGTTCCCTATGGAGCCGTCACATAATCCATTGGGATGTTTCTTGTGGGTAACCAAACAGGTAAACACAGTGGAGTTCCTCAATGGGCCCCAAAAAATGGTGTAATCCCAGCCTAAGTTTTCGAAGCACTTACTGGCTCCTTGGGGTCCGTCCATACGATAAAAGTTTCTAGTTAGAAATCCACATAGATTCGGATTTTAAAAGCGGACGGAAAACCATCCCTATCGAGCTCAATTGAAAATCCACGTTGCAGTCCACACAACTTGGATTTTCTCAGGTTGGATTTCAAAACTACAGTTTTTTCCAAAAACTTAGAACGCGCTTAATCTTACGCTGTATTTACTATTGATGGCATGAAAAATGACCAGAAAGCTTTGTGCGCGGGTTTTAACGCGACTCCTCAACCAGAAACTTACAGTGCTCTATGATGCAAAAAAATGACAAAATCTACAGCGTTCCCATCCTGTGCGAATTCCCCTTCAGGCCACGTTCACATACACATTCCTGAACTCGTGCACACCTGTTTCTTGTGGCCACCCGAGGCTGGTAAATGTCCCTCTAAAAGAGGACACTGATGCGTATGCAGGGCACTCGCCTTGGTATGACTCGGGAATGTCAGCTATGCGCCAGCAGCTGCAGTCAAGGCCATTGTACATGGTCACTGCAGTGAGGGTGGATTGACCAGGCTATAGGAGATGCCACACAAATGCTGTATACTTTAGGGTGGTGACTACCAAAGTGGGAGTGCTGGAACAATCTGGGGGTGGTAGTGGCCTCTGGTGCAATTGGGGGTGCTGAAAGCAGAAAAAAAGATGAGAAAAATGGGAAAAACAAAGTTATAGGGGTCCTCCAACTCATGTCATAGCTTATTCTACATAGATTGCTGTTATGAAGGTGGTGGGTGAAGGGGCTCGTGCTGTGTCTGGGGAGGGGGGTGCCTATTGTAGTAGATGCACTGGCCTCCTGAACAGGTATCCGCTACTTGGCGTGCACATTCTTCATGAGGTGGGTGCATCTACTACATATCGCCGCCCCATTGTACACAGCAGTATGTGGGGGACTGATGACCTGAACAGGCAGGTGTATCTAATACTGTAGGTGACGCATCATAACTCTTAGGCTATGTTCACACGGCTTAAACCAGGATGTATTTCAGTCCGTAATTACGCGCCGGAGTGCGCATAATTACGGTGAATAGTCCCCAGTCATTATCGGTAACCACAGTTTCATAAGAACTATGGATTAACGTTTCTCCCTGATAGAAAGTAGCCTCAGGGGGCTAACCTGTTCTGTGGGGGTTCAAATTAGCTTACAAATAACAAAGGTGCACCGAGAAAAACGCTCACAACATGCCTTGCGCTATGAAGTGCTTTCTGATTTTAGTCACAAAATGGTGGCTTTTTATAACCCTTTTGGGAAATGAGTAGATAAGAAGGCATCACAATGTGCTGGCAGTGAGGGTCTATTGGCACGTCCTTATCTATGGACCACTCCTCACAGCTTCAGGAATGCTGAACACAGGTGTCACGTTCTGACTGGCGCCATCTTGGATTACACGACGACTATACAAACTACTACAGGCAGCCATTTGTTTAACACATTATGACAAATGATATACCTACAGCTTTTACATGCTGTACTATATAAGTATGTGCCTATTATGTATATATAATATGTATATGTGAGGTATATACTAACTAATACATTAAAATAGAGACACAAAGGATCACACTTATATAACCTTTGTTCCCATCCACAACACTCCCTGCTCGGCGAATCCGCCGCGGGGGGAGATAAGTGACATGTGAATTACTAGCGGCGTATACGCGCCGCTGGTAATGCAAGTCTATGGGCCGGTGAGGTGCCCGCCCCCGGCCACACGGCGTAATTGCGGGGCGTAATTACGCCCTGCATTTAAGCCGTGTGAACCTAGCCTAAGGGTAAGTTCACACGATGTACAGTACGCGCCGCAGTACATTGTGTGTTTCTGGAGCCCACGCTAACGTGTGTACTCCCGCGGTGCGGGGGAGGGGGGGCGGCAGCCCGCCGGTACCATTGCCATTCATTGCTCGCCGCAAGTAAGTGACATGTCACTGATCTCCCTGTGGGGAGAAGAGGTGTAATCTATAGTTCTCTGAGAGCTATGGATTACTGTAATTTCAGCGCGCGTCTCGCTCATATTAGAGCACAAATACATGGCTAAATGCGCGCCAAAATTACCCCGTGTGAACATAGCCTAAGGCCGTGTTCACACGGCTTATTCCCGACGGATTTGTGAGCCGTATTGAGCGCACAAATCCGCCGTGAATAAGGGGCGGGACGGGGCCGGAGTGCGGCGGGGGCGCCGCTCCCGGTCCCATAGACAATGCATTGTTTACGGCGCGTCCGCGCCGTAAATAATGTGCATGTCACTTTCTCCCCCCGCGGCGGATTTGCCGAGCGGTGAGGAGCGACGGAATCCACTGTTCTCTATGAGAGCAGTGGATTCCCGTAATGTCTCCGAGGGATTGGCGCCGTATTGAAGCGCAAATCCGGCGCGGAATACGGCGCCAATCCGTCGGCAAATAAGCCGTGTAAACGGCGCCTAAGGGTTCATCTTTACGTCAAACCTTTCTGTAAAAAAACTAAATTGAAAATCCAAGTTGTAATCTACAAATCTCAGATTTTCTCGGTCGGATTTCAGAACTGACATTTGGCCATGTTCACACGGCTTATTTGGGCGCGGATTGGAGCCGTACTGCGTGCCGTATTTGCGCTGCAGTACGGCTCCAATCCGTCCCAGTAACTACGGTAATCCACAGTTCTCATAGAGAACTATGGATTCAGTCTCTCCTACCCACTCGGTAGGAGACCCATCTCTTCAGGCTTGCCTATAACCTTCACTAAACTTGTCACTACTTCCTCCACAGACATGTCTGCCCCTCACCTCCTGTCTCTTTCCCCCTCCTTGAAGATTGTAACCCCTCGTGGGTAGGGTCCTCTCTCCCTCTGTCGTGCCAATTGTCATTATCCCTTATCACTGTACTCGTTTGACTTATGTAATGTATGTAACCCCCTTGAATGTACAGCGCCCTGGAATCAATGGCGCTTTAAAATAAATAATAATAATAATACTCATCATCCGCCGGGCGGGGAGGAAGTGACGTGAATTATTTACGGCGCGTACATGCCGTAGACAATGACAGTCTATGGGGCCGGCGAGCTGCCGGCATAATTGCGGGGCGAAATCCATCCCCGCAATTACGCCGGCAATAAGCCGTGTGAACCAGGCCTTTTACAAAACACTTAGAACATGTTCATTCTTTCCACCGTATTTTAGGTAAAGAAACGCATCCCAAACATTTCTATGTCGGATCCGCATCCACAACTCGATGGAGATGAATGGGACTCGGATTTTAACTGTAAGAGTATGTTCACACAATGTAACTGTGGGACGTATTTTGGTGCGTAATTGCGCTTCAATACGCCCAAAATGTGCCCCGCAATTACGGTAATTCAGGGATTATGCCAGTCTTCCCCGATGCGTATTGAGTGTCGAGGGAAAGAAATGTCGGCGGTAATAGGAGTCTATGGGCCCCAGCCCGCTCCTGCGCTTTATAAATACGCGCTGACCAACGCATACTTCTAGAACACACAGTACGGCACGCACAATGCACGTCGCAATACGCCATGTGAACATACCCCAAGTCCGACAGGACAAAAGTGACCTGAAAACCTGATCGAAAACCCTGTTAAAATACTTGTCGGACGACCAGGTTTTAGAATTTAGAATCTGGCAACTATTTTGACATGTCGTGTGGAGGTGTCCTAAGGGGATGTTCACACGGCATTTTGGACCCGAAAAACGCATACAAAAGCGCTGCGTAAATTGCATCCAACGCGCTTCTGCGTGTTTGGATGCGGCAGGAAGGCACCTTTATAGTTTATAATAGGGCTCCTGCTGCGTCAAACGGATCAAGCATTGTCATGTCAATTCTTTGAGCGGATCTGAAAGATGCAAGTAAAGGCGTATCAGCGATCACTCGTCTGAATGCTAATGTGTGTTTCACGTTGAAAGCAATGTAAATCACACTGCTCATTGTTAGATGCGTGTTTTGGTCCATTTAGGTTCTGAAACACGGATCCAAACACGCATCTAAAAACGGAGCTGAAGACGCCGTGTGAACATCCCCCTAAGGGTCACACATTGTGGGTTTTTATTTATACTGCTTTCAGAACATTTGCACCCCTGCAAAGAAAATCTTTGTTGGATTTGAATTCACTGTGTAGAAATACCCTAAGGCTATGTTCACACGGCTTATTTTGGGGTGCATTTCGCCGGGTACTTCGCGGCGTACTGTGCTTAATACGCAGGGAAATGTGCCCCATAATTGCAGTAATCCATAGCTCTCATTATAAAAAACTATTTTGGGATTAGGAAACCCCTTTCTTTCCAGCTCTACAATTAGTTAATCGTTAATTATACGCGCGGTGAGATAAGTGACGTCAATTATATGCACCGAATACGCACCGCGAGTAATGCAGGTCTATGTGGCCGGCTGGTTGTCGCCCCTCCACCCCCCGCGGTGAATACGCGTGTATCAGCGTGAGCTCCCGAAACATACGAACGCGCCACAGTACATCATGTGAACATACCCTTAGGATATGTTCACACAGCGGATTTTTCCGCATCCAAATCTGCTTCAAAACGCTCCCTATGCAGCAGTTTTCAGACGAGGATTTGATTATGTTTTAGACATGGTTTTCATTCTGACATTCAAATATTGAGCCGGTTTATTTTCTGGCTGCAGATCTGCTTCCAAAAAATGTGCCACACTAATGGATGAGGTTTTGGAGCTCTTCTTTGATTCCTATGGCCATTTTACTTGATGTGTCACTGAAAACGCGTGGAGAAACCATGTCGTGTGAACTACAACACGTTTTTTCATAATCGATGAAAATAAACTGTGGGTGTTTACTTGTTTTTTTTTTATGCTGTTTTGGGGAAGAATCCACTCAAAACCAGCTTATCGGATGTGTGAACATACTCTTATACTTAAAGGGGTTTTGCCAAGAAGTGATTTCCTCACCTAACAGGCTGAACTGTCCTCTGGAGTCTTGAAAAAAGGGGCATTGTGTTTAAAAAAAACAAGTGCATCCTCCGTAATGTCATCGCCCCACCTCCCATGCACGCGCCCGAGGCTGATATTCAGTCTCTCTAGTTGAGCAAACATGTTTTTTGGACTAAACCACAGAGGATGACTGTATTGTGCACAAACTATACAGGTTTTGTGTTCTCCCTCTTATCTGCTCAGGAGAGAAGATAAGATCCAAGCAGACAGGGTTCAGGAACTGCAGCAGGGAGGGAGGGAGGAGGGCTTACGGGGAGCGTCTGCATGTTTACTCAGATAATTACATTACAACCAGCGGATTCTCTATACAGCAGACACAGGCTTTGTTCTCCCCCTCCCTTCAAAGCTCATTCATGTGCCCTGCCATCAAATAAGAAGTGCAAACAATGCAAGCACCTGGTCGTAGTTCATGTAAACAGTCGGGAAACTAAGGATGACTAAGCCAAGCTGCAGCTATCACAGGCTACACTTTTTTTTAATCACATATATTTGGAAAAGTGATTAAATACCCATTTTGCAGGATCCCCCGTCAACATTAGATCGTGGCAAAACCCCTTTAAGGGAATGCTCAAACCTCATAGCATCTTTATCCCATTGTATTCTAATGGGATTTTTCAGTCGCGGATTTGAAATGTTAGGACAACACTTTTTTCATGTTGAATCATGTTACTTTCCGTGCCCAAACAATGGCGAGAACTGCCGCTGCAAAGTGAAAATCCACAACACAAATCTAAGGGTACTGCTTCTGATTTCTGCCATGGATCCCACAACCAATTAGCAAGAACAGACCTTGACGATTTCCAGTTGCTTCAAAATTACAGCTCCTTGCCTGTTGGGGGTTGTAGTTCTGCAGTAGCAGGAAAGTCATAAGTGGGTGACAGTTGCTTAGATGTTGGGTACGCAAGAACCAGTCCTGCCACTTAACCTTTACGGGCGCTGTACGAATCTATAGCTGCACACAGGGATGTGGAGTCGGCAAACCCAAGCCCCGACTCCTCAATTTCCCAAACCTCCGACTCCTGACTCCCTCATACATGGCACATGTTTAAGTGATAACTTTACTGTAGTAAAATGGTAACATCCGGCTGTTTATCACCTTATGATACAATAATCAAGCTATTTAGGTAGAACAGACACTGACAAGAAAAATGGTAACAATGTTTTAATCTTTTGAACACTTGTGGGTAGAGTTGAAGAAAAAGCTGTATTTGTATCCAAGTCCAGTCTGCACCAATATTGGGAATATATAGAAGAGACCTGGGATCCGATTTTGGTCAAGATATGCTTGAATCTGATCCAGAGCCCAGAAGGATTCAGGCAGTATTGAAAACCAAAGATGGATTTACCAAATACTAACAAAATAATAAAAATTAACACTTTGATTTTTAGGAGCAAAACAGTAACAACGCAGTTACAGGAAAGAATCTGCAGAACTAAGCAGATGCTAAATATTTGCAAGTCAAATTTATGTGTAAGATGTAAGATGACTGTATATACAATTACAGTAGCCTCATTTACAAAGCTGTAGTGGATGGAGAGATAATAGTGAGAAAGTCATAAGTTCAAAACGTTGTTACCATTTTGCTTGTCAGTGTAAAATATATTTATTGGATATGACTTTAGAACACAAAAAAATGGTAAATATGCAAAACACGGCAGGAACATTTGTGGAGTCGCTGAATTTGTTCTGGGAAATAGTATTGCCTCCATCAGATCCTGCATCCATGACCTCACATCTGATCTCTTTATTTCCAGGCTAGAGAACGGCTTCTCTACACTAACTTGGGGGCAAAGCGGTGACCACAGGGGCAACATCTCTAACAATGTCAGGGTATAAAGGAATTGCCTCAGCCACATTCAGTATAGATGAATGGTTGAACTCTTCTACTTCTTTGAAAGCAGGTGAAAAATGTTGCTGAAATTTGTTTGCCCTGGGAGCAGAATCTTTTCCCCTGGGGCAGCGCTTTGCCTTCTCCATGTCATCAATTACACTCCTCATGTGATAAGGCTGAAGATATGGGAGCAGTAGCACTGGCCGGACCCAATTCCTCTTGCTGTTTGCACTAAGTCGAACTAACTGGACCAACTTATTATATATTTTGGGAGTCGGTCCATTTTATTCCGGCTCCACAACCCTGGCTGCACAAGTGTCATCGGTATAGTCCCGTCGCAGTTTGGTGCGGATACAGTGGTTTCTCTGTAGCTGGATATCTTTTGCTGCAGACCAGGCTACTAACACTTCCTATAGACAGACGCAGTTGTTTGCCTTGCTCTCAGTCATCGTCCTCGCCTGCCCCAGAATAATCTCCCCTGATAAGACGCGTCGCTGTCACATGAGCGTGGCCGGGCTTATCGCAGAGGGGGCATGCTAGGAAAAATATTTTGGAGGCAGCGAGAACTCAGGAGTTAAGCGGCTGATCACATAGTCTGATTAAAGGCTTACTCCGCCGGTATGAGCAGCAGTGCCCTTTAGCTGTGATGATATTTCAGGCATGTGCCTTCTCTGCGGCAGAGGAAACTGCGTGCACCGCCCTGGGTTATAGTTTTGCTTCTGTTATTTATGCCAAATTGCAAAAAATTGACAGAATTGGACGTTGCATGGAACATGTTATTCCGGGAGGCGTGGGGGCTGGATGTGGGTCACATTGACCTGACGTGTGTTATATGCTCCATGTTGTATCTTTAATCATACGCTGATCGGCTGCCAGGGATCATAAACTTACAATCCTAATGGTCATAGATTACAGCCATTAAAATAGTGTTTTATATAAATCGCTCTTGCGCCAAATTCTCACGATAATAAAACTGTACTTGTTTGTCCATAGCAGTGTGTGGAGCCCGACCTATGGGGTGTAAAAGGGTGTACAGAGAAGGGATGGAGCTCCCTCTCATGGGGTGATGATGTAGATACTGGGCCTCATTTATGAAAACTGGCTAAGCATAAGGGTATGTTCTCACAATATTTTGCAGGTGTATTGCGGTGCGTACTATGCGCGCCCACATATGCCCGCTGCTTCAGAAGTACACGCTGGGCAGCACATACTTCTGAAGCTCTTCCACTGACATTCACTTTCTCTGGCACGTAAGTGACATGTCCCTTCTTTCTCTTGGCGCCGAGTAATACACTTGAAAATCATAGCACTCGTGGAGTGCTATGATTTTACCATATTTGCGGGGTATACTTTGGGCGTATTGCAGTGCAAATTCAGAACCTCTGTCACTGAGGTGAAAAAACTGAAGTCATGGGATCTGTTCATATATATTTATACATACCAGTTGTTCTGGTTACAAGGAGCTTGTGGAGGGAGGTGACAGCTCTGCAGACATGAGAACTGACCATTGCAGGAGGGCTGCAGAGCTGTGACATCCTCTCCCTTCCACTGTTCACACAGAATGATATGTCACCAGTCTTCAGTGAGGAGAGACGCCCCCCTGGATTTGAAGCTGTAAGAAAGAGAGAAAGCTTAAAGGGGTTGTATCATTTGATTAAATGGTCTTAAGAATAAGGGGACAGTAAAAACAAGCAACTTTTGCAATTGGATGTCATTTGCAAAGCTGTCTTATTTTCGCAGTCTGCCCTAACTTCGTTTTGTCTAAACACTGTTCCCCAGTGCCGGTCGGATACCACCTCCTTGCATTTCATTGGCTGACGGCTCTACTAATTTACATTCCGTTCGGGCCCCCGGTCGTATTCACGGGAGCGTGCATTCCGTGCAACAATTTCACTCTATACAGCCACCAGCTCCTCAGTGACACTGCAGCTGCTTCTACAATCAGAAAACAGCAGAATTGTGACTCGGTGCCCAATGCTCCTGCATAGAAGGGAGACGGATCTGTGCTCTGGAGGAGTTCATAGAAGACTGGATTAAACTGTAACAAACCTCCAGCTGTGAGAGGAGAAGAGATCAGTGCTCTGAGTTCATGCAAGACTGTCTAGACTGAATGTAGGCCTGTGGTATGTAAACACAGCTCTTACAAAATAAGACTGCAAAAGGAGAGGAACGACAGTGACATGTGGAGTGGGGGTTGAACACACTGACTTGGGAGCGAGCATGGACAGTGAAGGGGGTGATGATGTCATCCCCCTTCAGTTAAGAAACACCCAGCTGGGAGGGGAAGAAACACCCCTGGATTTCAGGAACTGAAAAAATAAAGCTACAAGAGAACAGCTGAATTGATGCCCACGAAGGCCTGTAATGAGAGAACCCTTTTACAAAGAATAGCTTTCAAAATGTAGGGAACACTGAATGAAGTCATTTTCCAAATATATTGCTTTGTTAAGGAGCTACAAGTGATTTTATCACCTTCTGAGGGCTTTCTAGTTTCCCAAGTGGCCGACCTCAGTACTCCTTCTCCCCTGCTGTTTGTTCTATCTGATAGCAGGGAGTGATGTCATCACACAGGTCAGGGCCAGCAGTGAGAGTTTGTGTGTTATCTGATCTTTAAGACAAAAGACTAATTACTCTACTGCTTACATTAGCTCAGCAGCTTCTATGGACCTCAGAAAAGGTAATTTATTTAATCTATACTAATTAACAGAGAGGTCTGAATACACAGAGCTCATATGCTAATTAGAGAGCTTGACCAGGAAATGACAGAGCAAAGCAGCATTATTTCATTCATGCATCCTATGAAACTTTGAGATGAGACAACCCCTTTAAAGGGGTTGTCTCGCTACAATGATTGGGTTTTAATTAAAAGATCTTTAAAAAACAAGCAGCTTTGCAATATATGTTCATTACAAATGTCCTACTGATTTTGAGTTATCCCTGGTAGTAGTAGTGCATCAGCTCCTGAAATCCCTATAGCAGGCACCTGTTGATCTTTATCTCACTGGCTGTCAGTGCTGATGACTCATCTGTTTCTGAATACAGATCTGAGCATAGAGCCCCTCCAGCACAGTATGCTTCTGTAGGGAAGGGAGGGGGAGGGCTCTGGCTTCTGTGTCTGTGTAGCTGTGCTGCCTGGATTAACCCTGTGTGTGCCTGCTCCCTCCTGCTCTCTACACAGATTGAGGAGAGCAGAGGTGAGGCTGATCTGTGGTCAGTAGATGTGACAGCAATGAAGTGTGTTACTATAATCATGATGTGTCTGTGGAGCTCTGACTATACTAATAGAACAGATCAGGGGGGCATGTGAACGGTTCATATCCCTCCCTGCTCTGCTGTATTAGTGACACATCCTGAGTATAGTAACACTTCACAGCTGCCCTGTGTCTGTTCTGACAGGGTTTGTTTGTTGTTGCTTGAGATCTGGAGATTTGTATGCTAAGCAGGGGGTATAGGAACCTTTACATCCCCCCTGCTCTGCTATTAGCATACACAGCTTCACAGACCTCTCCACACTCATAGATCAGCCCTCTCCTGTCTCCGTGGAGCTGACAGTGCAGCTGATCCAGCAGCCTGCAACAGATCTAGGCAGGCACACACAGGGTTAACTCTGGCAGCAAACCCCCTCGCACCCCCACCCCTCCTGCTGTATAGAAGTTACAGAGGAGAGCTTTCTGTGTGCTGAGGGGAGGGGGGAAAAGAGGGAGGGGAAGAGGCAGACAAGAAGCACGCCCCTGAATTCAAAAATCCTTTGCTGCCAGACACATTGAAGTAGGCTGAAAGCTTGTAATGAGACAACTCCTTTAAGTTTCATTGCCGATTAGGATGACTTTCAGGACAAATTCAATGCGCAACTTTATTGACAGCAAACACAACCTAAGTCTGCAGCATGTACATTTCTGTTGCAGATTTCACAGCAGAATTTGCCCCTTCAGTGCAAGGAGGTGAACCTTTGATCCCCAAATCGGCTTCTAGCGCATCCGAAATCCATGGTGGAAAATCTGCCACACTTCTTTTTTTTTTTTTTTTAAATAGATTTTTGTCTCCAGTCCCAGTTTTCTGAAGTGTTTTTTTTTTTTTTTTTTGTCCGAGTTCTGTACCCTTTGATTGTAAGCTCCTGGGGTAGTGTCCTCCTCACAGCAGTTTTGTAGCAGCGCATAAGCTGTGGACAGGATTACAGCGACGTACCCAGCCGATTAACCGGTTATTTACATCACATCTTCTGAAACGGTCAAATCCTCTCGCCCCGTAGAAGCTGCTCCTCCAGTTTTCTGCTCATTTAGTTTCAGAACCACATGATTAATCTCCTGAATAGTGGGTGACGCAAGCTTCCGAAGTGATGACAGAGGCCGGTGTCAGGTGCTGGGGTAATACAATAGTGCAGCTCACCCACAGCATCATAGCAGCATCATAGATATTCCTAAATTTCATGTGGAAATCAAGGATATTTTAGAAATTGGATTTAGGTTAGAGGGTTTCCTGTATGAGGCAAGCTAAGTAAGGTTCTAATGACACCATGTTTAGGCCGGGTGTCTAGGTATCTGTTGGAAAAGGTGTACTAATGTAACCTGTAGTGTGGCCATAGCTGCCTATAGTTTTTTGGGATATTTTACATTTGTATACACTTTATGGTCCACTATGCTTTTGTGTCTGTGGCTTAAAGGGGTTGTCCACTTAATTTTGTTTTTATTTATTATGTATATAATAGGAAATTATCCAGTTTTTTCATATACATGTTTTAAAAATGTTGCTCCTGTACCTCTTTTATATCAAAGTAGTAGGTCCCTATTAAAAAAAAAAGGTTTAGACCACATTTCTGGCCAATATAATGTCTCTCATGGAGTAACTGTATGGAATAAACAGGTAATATGACCCTGGTATCCAGGTAACAGTAGTGTATGGAGGAGCAGAACTTCTCCAGTATTACTACCTCCAGCAATGTCTTATCATGTGACTGCCACACAGGTCATGTGACCCCGCGTATCTAGGTAACAGTAGTGTATGGAGGAGCAGAACTTCTCCAGTATTACTACCTCCAGTAGCATCTTATCATGTGACCTCCACACAGGTCATGTGACCCTGGTATCCAGGTAACAGTAGTGTATGGAGGAGCAGAACTTCTCCAGTATTACTACCTCCAGCAGTGTCTTATCATGTGACCACCACACAGGTCATGTGACCCTGGTATCCAGGTAACAGTAGTGTATGGAGGAGCAGAACTTCTCCAGTATTACTACCTCCAGTAGCATCTTATCATGTGACCACCACACAGGTCATGTGACCCTGGTATCCAGGTAACAGCAGTGTATTGAGGAGCAGAACGATCATATCAATGGAAAGGACTGTAACTTTCTTCTTAACAGCATGACCGCTTCACCTAGAAAGTTATGTTTTTTTTCTCTGAGTTAACTTTATTAACATGACGAAGAATCAATAAATCACAAAAAAACCTATACCAAACAGACTCTAAAATATAACTTTTAATTACTATCCGTTAAAGACTCAATTACCAATATACAAATAACATGATAAATGACAACCAAGCTGGAATATATTTACATACTAGAGATCCTGAAGAGCTGATGATGAGCTGGTGACCACCACAATGTCTCAAACCCATACAGACCAATAAGCCAGAGACACAAATATGAACCTATCCTGGTACCTATTACTGTCCTGTAACAATAAGCAGAGACATCGCCCCAAAAAGGGCGTTCCCACCTCCAGATGGCTCTCCCTGTTACAATGCTAAAATACTCACAACTATTGTCATGGCCACCAAACGCCTCCTCTAGGATAAGTTGGGCTAACCTAATAAATTTTCAATAACCACACCATACAAGTCCTATAATACAAAAAGGTATAGAAATTGCCCCTAGAGAGACACAAACTCTCAAAACAACCATATGTAATGATAATAATCAAATTCTTGCTGTCCTTATCAATGAAATTCCCGACGCGTTTCCCCCTCCTACAGTCCTGAGAGTTCATCAGGGGATCATATAGGACAATGCCTCAAGATGCAAAGCATTACACCAGCTGGTCAGGTAGCTTTGATATGACGAAGAGACAGCAGATATAGAAGTAATTACACAGTGGAGAAGTTGCTGGAGAAACCACATTTCTAATAATTATTAACCCCCTCCCCCCCCCCCCTTATTACTCAGTTACCCTATAGATGTCATGTAATCTGCTGATAACTGTATGCCAGGAGGTCACATGACGTGTGGTGGTTGTCACATGACTGTTTTAATTCATACAGGTACTCAATGGAGGAATGTGGACTGTTCTATTTTTATGGTCCCACCGTGTTGGTATAAACGAGGTATAAGAGCAGAATTTTTAATATATCTGTAATTGAAATATTTGCAGCTATATACATAATAAATAAATAAAAACCGTATTAAGTGGACAGCCCCTTTAAGGCCAGCCTCATAGATTCCATTTGGAGCCTCCATCACAGAGTTAGCATTGGATCAGTTTCATGATGCCCCACGGACCCCATTGATCACAGCTCGATCAGTCTAGTTTCTGTCATGGTGTCCATTATTTAAAAATAAAAAAAATAACACAACAAGCTGCACTTTTTACATTCACAGCACACACAAAAAATTGTGAGGCAGGTGTGAACTGGGCTTAAAGGGGTTGTCTCACTACATCGATTCAGCAAATGACCGGTGTGAACATACCCTTAGGCATCATTCACATTACATTTCTACTAAACAAAGAGTCACTGAAGCCATAGGAATCATTTGCACAAAAGAAATCTCTTTTACGTATAGGCTTTAAAGGGGTTGTCTCACTACAAGGATTGCTTTTCATGTTAAAGATCTTGCAAAAACAAGTCACTTTGCAATATGTGTCCATTAATAGTGTCCTACCAACTACTAGATATCCCCTCTTGTATGGGCTGCATCAGCTCCTCAGGTCGCTATAGCTACAGACCTGTTTGATCTATCCTGATAGGCTGCCAGCACTGGTCGCTATAGCTACAGACCTGGCTTCTACTGCAGCCTAGTAGAAGTCAGTAAACACGCCCCTGAATTCAACATGAAACCAAGAAAACAGGACTGAGGTAAGATGAATCAATGTAGTGAGACAACCCCTTTAAGGGTACAGGCTGATTTTTGATGCTGCTTTCTGAATAGTTTCACGACCAAAACAGCCTCCAAAATGCCCCCAGTTTATTTTCATTGTTTCTTATGGGAAAACTGCATTGTACTGTAGTTCACACACTCGACAATGGTTTTATGACCGTTTTCTGGAGCTGGAAAAGAGGCGACATGGCAATTCTTGAGGCGTTTTAAACTTGTAAAATGCCCACAGGAATCAATAGAGAAATCAGTGTGGCACATTTTTCGCATGGTTTTGGACGAGGTTTTGAAGTTCTCCGTTGATTCCTATGGGCATTTGTATGAGTTTTTCAGAAAGAAAACGGCGCTAAAAACCAGGTAGTAAAAAGTTCATCAAAACTTCGTTAAAAAAAAAATAAATCATCAAATCCTCGTCACAAAACTGATGCCCATGAAGCATCTTAAGGCCTCGTTCACACGACTTATTTGGGCGCTGATTTCAGCCGTACTGCGCGCCGTATTTGCGCTCCAATACGGCTGAAATCAGTCCCAGTCATTACGGTAATCCACAGTTCTCATAGAGAACTATGGATTCCGTCTCTTCTCCCCGCTCGGCGAATACGCCGGGCGGGGAGAAAGTGACATGCACATTATTTACGGCACGTGCGCCGTGAATAATGATTGTCTATGGGGACGGCAGCAGCCGGCCCCCCCGCCCTGCCGTAATCCGTCCCCGCAATTACGCCGGCAATAAGCCATGTGAACGAGGCCTAAGAATGGGATTTGAAACTGATTTGGATGCCGAAAATCCTGATCCTGCATACATGACGTCACCTCTGATCTCATTATTTCCAGGCTAGAGAACGTCCTCTCTACACTCACTTGGGTTGGGGGCAAAGGGGTGACCACAGGGGCAACATCTCTACCAATGTCAGGGTATAAAGGAATTGCCTCAGCCACAGTCGGTGCTGATGAATGGTTGATCTTCTACTTCTTTGAAAACAGGTGAAAAAATGTTGCTGAAATCTGTTTGCCATGGGAGCAGAATCTTTTCCCCTGGGGCAGCGCTTTGCCTGCTCCATGTCATCAATTACACTCCTCATGGATGAGGCTGAAGATAAAGTGAGCAGTAGCACTGCCGCACCCCAAATCCTCTTTCTCTTTGCATCGAACTAACTGGACCAACTTATTCTATATTTTGAGAGTCTGAGTCGGTCCATTTTATGACGACTCCGACTCCTGCAAAATAGGCTCCTACTCCACAGCCCTGGGTGTCACAGTCCTCAGTAGGTCTCAAACCTTCATACACAACCCCATTAGAATGCAAGCCCCTTAGGCCAGGCTGAGACATGTCTTCTGGGCAGTAGGGGGTTGACTCCGCTCCGCTGGACCTTTTCCATGCTGTTTTGCTGTATTTGTTGACTTACAGGAATGTGCTGTGAAATCCGATCGCCATGAAGAATCGTATTTGAACAGGTTTATTCAGCAGCACCTGCTGCCATCCTCAGATGTGGTCGCCTGAGGGTGAGATCGCATGCAGCAGCCGGGATGCACCAGAGACCTGCGCCGTCAGGCAATTTTTACCACAAATCTAAGCAATTTACAAACTGACTATTTATTGTTGTGCTGGTAAATCTGTTGAAAACAACAGATTTGGCGGGTGTCAGAAATCGTCTGCACTGGATCCGCGTTTAGGCTCTATTCACACGACGAGTCTTTCCAGTCTGAATCCACATAGATTCCTTCTTGAAATAATCGTCTAAAACCGAATGTAGAATCATCCCCATTGACCTCAATAGAAAATATGTTGTAGTTCATACGTTGGCTTTTAAGAGTAAGACTACACGGCAGTAATTGCGGGACGTAGTTCTCCCCGCAATTACGCCGTGAGTGCGGGAGCGGGGTTTGGCTGGGGGGCCGGCAGCCCGCCAGCCCCATCGACATTCATTATTAATTGACCTGTCACTTATCTCCCCCCGCGGCGTATTGTCCGAGCGGGGAGAAGAGACGTAATCCATAGTGCTCTATGAGAACTATGGATTACCATAATGACTGGGACGTATCTCGCCCCGTATTTCGCGCAGTACGGTGCGAAATACGTCCCATTTTAAGCCGTGTGAACATAGCCCTAGGGTATGTTCACACGGTGTCTTTTGGGACGTATTTCAAGGTGTACTGCACTGCGCCCCGAAATACATCCTGTAATTACGGTGATCACAGCTCTCCTAGAAAGATCTGATTACCTGCTGTCTTCCCTGCCACGTATTGAATGCCGGCAGAAAGAAGTAACGTCACTTTTTTCCGGCATATATGCGACAGGGACAATGAAAGTGAATGGGGACGGCCGAGGGCTCCCCCTGCGCTTTAGAAGAACGCACTGATCAGCGCGTTCTTCTGAATGCACGCCATCTTGCGTCGTGCCCAGTTACGCACCGCAAGACGACGTGTGAACATACCCTAAGAAAAATTACATTCAAAGCCGCATCCACAACCCCATAGACATGAATGGAACTTGTTTTTTTGATTCTGAATCTGCCAGCAAAAAAAATAAATAAAAAAAAATCCACATGTAAGGCTACATTTACACAGTCGTGATTTACTGATGGATATTTAAGTGGATTCTGTATTTAAATTTCAAAATTGCCAGTTTTGGGGAAAAAAAGTTTAGAACATGTTCATTGTTTTGCCTTAAATCATCTGAAAACTGCGGATTACAGTACTGTTCAATTGAATGGAACGGCCAAAAACCACAGTAAAAAAAAAAACGCAACAAAAGAACGAAAACCGTGTAAAATTCTGGTCGGATTTTGATTGGAATCTGAGCAGTGTTTTGTCCTTGTCGTGTAGACGTAGCCAAATACTTGTCGGACGCCGTTTTTAATGGTAGAATCCAATGAGTAAATTTTAGGGTATGTTCAAATGGCGTTTTTGGATCCGAAAATTGCATCCAAACATGCATCCAACACGCAGCTGTGTGTTTGGATGCAGCAGGATCGCACCCTATAGTTTATAATTGGGCTCCTGCTGCATCTTTCGGATCAAGGATTGACATGTCAATTCTTTGAACAGATCCGAAAGACACAATTGAACACGCATCGGCGATCACTCGTTGTGAACGCCAATGCATGTTTACCATTGCAAGCAATGTAAATCACACTGCTGTTTATTAGATACATGTTTGGGTCCATTTATGATCCGACAGATGGATCCAAACATGTATCTAAAAGCGTATGTTCACACGGACTCAACACTCTGCGGGAACATACCTTTGCTCCTAGTCTGGACGTACACTTAGGCTACGTTCACAATATGTAATTTCGGCACGCATTTCATGTCTTATTTGCGCTCTAATAAGAGCAAGATGCACGCCGAAATTACCAAGGCTGTGCAGTCGGTGCCTATTTTGCAGAAGTCGAGGTCGTCATAAAATGGACCGACTCCCAAAATATATGTTGGTCCAGTTAGTTTGATGCAGTGCAAAGAGCATTGTTATATACAGTCATCTTACCTATCTTATACATAAATGTGACTTGCAAGTATTTAGCATCTGCTTAGTTCTGCAGAATCTTGTCATGTAAATGCATTGTTACTGTTTTGCTCCTAAAAATCAAAATGGTAATTTTTATTATTTTGTTAGTATTTGGGAAATCCCACCTTTGTTTTTCAGCTCTGCCTGAATCCTTCTGGGCTCTGTATCAGATTCAAGCATGTCTTGATCAAAATCTGATCCCAGGTCTCTTCTACACATTTAAAAGATCAAAACATTGTTACCCTTTTGCTTGTCAGTGTCTGTTCTATCTAAATAGCTTGATTATTGTATCATAAAGTGATAAACGGCCTGATGTTACCATTTTATTACAGTAAAGTTATCACTTAAACATGCGCCATGTATGAGAGTCAGGAGTTGGAGTCGGATATTTGGGAAATTGAGGAGTCTGAGTCGGGGCTTTGGCTTGCCGACTCCACAACCCTGGAAATTACGGTAATCCATAGTTCTCAGAAAACGATGGATTACGCCTCCTCTCCCCGCTCGTACAATATGATCGTATTGTACGTGCGGGGAGATAAGTGACATGTCAATTACTTGTGGCGAATACGCGCCGCGGGTCATAAGTTGATGGGGCCAGTTATTCACGTGTTACACCTATTACTTTGAATAGGTAGAATCAGTTGAGGTGGGCGGGGCTAGCCTCAGGTGGGCGGGGTTTGAAAAAAACTGACACTCTGAAGGACTCTTCGAATGACTCTTCTGGCTGAAAACTGCAGATTTGAGCATTAAATACACGATAACTACAGCATCTTACAGAATAAGGGACACAGCGCTGGAAACAGCAGGTCTGACACTAGCTTGTGCTGTCCTCAGCCAGGGGGGCAAAAACCATGTGACAGGTTCTCTTTAAACACTTCCTTTTTCCAGTTAGTAAAAAGGCTGGTGATTGGCCACATTATTGTCCTGTCATTGCCGGCAAAATGGGTATCGGACCAAAACCAGCCCAATCTGAAATACAGCGCTAATAACCACAGGGTATTATCCAGCCATGGTGCCTGCGAATTCTCAGCAACAGAAAACTTGTGACTTCATGTTGAAATAAACCGCACCACGAGTAAGAATGGAGTTTTCATTGAAATTCTTCTTGTAGATAGGAGCAGGTGTAGCCTCCGTCTCTACAATGTGGTGAAACCGGTCCTGGGCGATGCGTCATCACAAATGTCAAGGGGATAAAGGTCTTTGTGTAATATCACATTTCCTGTTTTTCAAGAGAAGAAACATCCAGTTTTTTCCCTTCAGATTCTGAATTGGTTCAAAAGGTTACGTGGGAGGCCCCGGGCTGGGCGTGAGGCCCGTCAGGTGTGAATTCCCGCCCCGGGGTGTGCCCGCTGTGAACAATGACCTACTTACATATATAGCTAGCGCTGTGATCTGGATTAGAAATCACACACGGTGGATTCAAGGAAGTGATTTTTATGCCTGGATTTGTCATCCTGTGTGTGGCTGTAAAATATTCGGGAGGGGGGAATAAAACTGGTGCAAAGGAGAAGTAAAGGTGTTGCCCATAGCAAGGGCTGTGGAGTCGGCAAGCCGAAGCCCCGACTCCGACTCCTCAATTTCCCAAACCTCTGACTCCTGACTCCCTCATACATGGCGCATGTTTAAGTGATAACTTTACTGTAGTAAAATGGTAACACCAGGCTCTTTATCACCTTATGATACAATCAAGCTATTGAGGTAGAACAGACACTGACAAGCAAAAGGGTAACAATGTTTTGATCTTTTGAACACTTGTGGGTAGAGTTGAAGAAAAAGCTGTATTTGGATCCAAGTCCAGTCTGCACCAACATTGGGAATTTGTGGAAGAGACCTGGGATCAGATTTTGGTCAAGATATGCCTGAATCTGATCCAGAGCCCAGAAGGATTCAGGCAGTGCTGAAAACCAAAGGTGGATTTCCCAAATACTAACAAAATAATAAAAATTAACATTTTGATTTTTAGAGCAAAACAGTAACAATGCAGTTACAGGAAAGAATCTGCAGAACTAAGCAGATGCTAAATACTTGCAAGTCAAATTTATGTATAAGATGATGATTGAATACAAAATTACAGTAGCCTCATATACGAAGCTGTAGTGGATGGAGAGATATGGAGCCTGAAAGTCACAAGTTCAAAACATTGTTACCATTTTGCTTGTCAGTGTAAAATATATTTATTGGATATGACTTTAGAACACAAAAAATTATAAATATACAAAACACTGCAGGAACATTTGTGGAGTCTCTGAATTTGTTCTGAGAAATAGTATCGCCTCCATCAGATCCTGCATACATGACCTCACATCTGAGCTCATCATTTCCAGGCTAGAGTACGGCCTCTCTATATTAACTTGGGGGCAAAGCAGTGACCACAGGGGTAACATCTCTAACAATGTCAGGGTATAAAGGAATTGCCTCGGCCACAGTCAGTTTTGATGAATGGTTGATCTTCTACTTCTTTGAAAGCAAGTGAAACATTTTGCTGTAATCTCTTTGCCCTGGGAGAAGAATCTTTTCCCCTGGGGCAGCGCTTTGCCTGCTCCATGTCATCAATTACACTCCTCATGTGATAAGGCTGAAGATATGGGAGCAGTAGCACTGGCCGGACCCAATTCCTCTTGCTCTTTGCACTGCATCGAACTAACTGGACCAACTTCTTATATATTTTGGGAGTCGGAGTCGACTCCGACTCTACAGCCCTGCCCATAGCAATCAAAAAGGACCGCAATAGCCAGCTCACCACTCCGTACATCCATGGAACACACATTGCAGAAAGAGGGAATAATCCAGCAGTCCTCTTAGACCTAAACTTCTGTAGAAAAACATAAAAAAATGACATCATGTACCAGGACTGGGGCAAGGCATTCTGGTGACCTAGGCAAATGAGGCATATAGCCCCTTCTCTATGGAAAACTCAGCCAACTCCAAACCTCCTTGCGCCCCCTCTTCTGTGTGAAATGAAGTGGTGCCCTCGGTGATTACTGCCATCGCCTACCCGTTGTTCTGGCCCGGTCATGTAGGCAACGGCTCCTCTTCTCCTTAAAGAGGGCCTATCGCCTTCAGAGAAACCTCATGAAAAAAAGAAGAAAAAAGAAAAAACCACTTTCTCAGATGGCTTCATTGGAAAATCAAAGTTTTTCCCTGAAATTTGTTTAAAAAAAAAAAAAAATTTGGGGCCCCTTTTAAGAGCTTGAAGTCGGGCCAAGTTGGCAATGACAGTAGTCACGCTACAAAACCCACCCCACCCCGGGGACCCAGTTTAAAAAAATGTTTGTGACTCTGTGAAACAGCCTAGAAAGAAAACCCCTTTAAAATGAATGTTCGTGCTTTAAGAAAAATTCTGTGCTGATTAGCTTTTCTATAGGTGTTTTTCCAAAATCTTTAGAAAACCGCCTACTGCCTGGGATTGTATTAAAGGGGTTTTGCCAAAAAAGTGAGTTCTTACCAAACAGGCTGATCCCCCCCCCCTCTTGGGTTGAAAAAAGGGGCGTTGTTTTTCGGTTTTAAAAAAAAAAAAAGAAGTACTCTCTGTGATGCACTCCCCCCTTTCCTGCACCTCCTGTTTCCCCTCTGTAGTTGATAAAAATTGTTTGGAAAACCCCACAGGGGAAACTGATTGTGAGAAGCTAATGCGTTTTTTTTTCTCCTTTATTGCTCGGGGGAGAGAAGATAAGCTAGAGGCCCTTCTTTCTTCCCTTCACAAAGGGGGGAGAGAAGAGGGGCTGAGCGAGAGTAGGGAGCGTCTACTTGTTTATAATAATTACATTAAATCGTGGTTTTCCCCATACAAAAGCCCGGATTTTTTTCCCCCGCCCTTCAAAGTGTTCATGCCCCTGACAATAAGAATTTCAAAAACGCAAGCGGGGCCAGATCCCCCTGGTCTTTGTTAATGTAAACTGTCAGGAAACTAAGGGCATCGTAGTCAGGCTGTAGATCTCATAGGCTACACTTTTTTTAATTGCATATATTTAGAAAAGTGATACCCACTTTGGAGGATCCCGTGTCAACATTAGATCGTGAAAAAAAAAACAATTTAAATAAATAACTTCTCCCCCCTTTCATCCCCCCTTCTGCACCATAGAGCTCCCTTGTCAACCCAGTGGTCACGCTTGCTCATAAGGGGTGCAGCCCAAACGCAGGGCCCCCGCAGTCTCTGCTTTTATGTATGGCACACGACCGTTCAGGCTAGGGATTGGGGAACACCAAAAACCCTGATGGGTCTGTAATGGTGGTGACGGAGCCAAGTACAGGTTCTTTTTTGTTTTAAAGGGGTTTTACCACAAAGTGAGTTCATTTTCCTTTAAATTTTCAGGGGAAATTTAACAAAGCACAAGCAGCCTTTAAAAGATGGGGGGGAGGAAGGGGCCTTTTAAGGCCTTAAAAAAGAAAAAGGGAAAAAAAGCAAAAAAGCATTGGGTTTTGGGGGGGGAAAAGTTTGTGTAATCAAAATAAACATTAGAACCCGTGGTTTTTTCTTACAAAAAACATCTTTTTTCCACAGCCCCCTTTAAAGCTCAGTATTTTCCCTGTATCAGATAAGAGGGGGAGACAACGCGCCGACAGATAGCTCCTCAGCTCCTGTCGTCCCCGGGCGTGTTAAGCAAAATTTTTAAATAAAAATAAGGCTGTAAAAAAGGGGTTAGGGCTTCCTTTTTGTAATCAATATATTTAAAAAGTGATTACCATTTTTGGGGGATCCAGTCAAATTACATGGGCAAAACCCCCTTTAAACACTTCTTGGCAAAGAGATGTGTACAAGTTTACTCAGATAAAACAATTAAACCCGTAATTTTCTTCAAAAGGAAAAGGTCTTTTCCCCCAGTCTTTGCCGCGGTTCATGTTCCTGTGCAAGCACAGCAGATCAGCTCGGTGTGTTTAATGTTAAACTGTCAGGGGAAAATAAGGGGGACGGGCAATGTTGTAGCTCTCACAGGCTTTACTTTTTTTTAATGACATATATTTAGAAAAAGTGATTACCCATTTTGGAGGATCACACGTCAACATTACATTGTGGCAAAACCCTGTCTTGGACAGAAGAGGACTTTTTGAAAATCTCTGAAAGCCCCTTTGATATCTTTATAGTGGTTAAAGTTACAACCAGAGGCGTTATGAGGGCAGTACTGACCGTACTCCAGTCAGGGGCCCCAATTAAAAAGGGGCTGAAGAAATTAGCACCAAATTTTGGATGCAAACACTAAATTCATCAAACCTTGTCTGTAAGTAAATGGTAAAGTGATTAACATCCATCACATCCAGAGGTTCCCAAAACAGAACAATATCTGATCGCCCTAATTGTAGCAGTACGCCCGTTGTCGCCCGCTCCTTACAGGTCACTCAGCGGTTTCTTGCCATGGGAATCCTGAGCGTCTCGTCTCTCTGGCGTTGGGTAAATGTTTACTTAGCTAATTACAGATGTTGCAGGCGGCGGGCACCGTTTATTTGGATTGCACTCTGCCAAATAACCAAGTTTGGGGTCAGGGGAAGCGCTTGATGTGTACGCCGCTGGTCTGATCCCTGCTTTGGATCGCCTGAAGTATGCGGCTGTGTGACACCACAGGCTCCGCAGTAATGATCTGCAATTATTATGCAATTAGAGCTGTAATTACAGATCTGGCAGACGAGACACAAGTTTTCATGTGCGGATATGAACGCAAATGGATTTTCCTATTGCAGCTGAAGAAATAACCGAGTAAGTGCGGCTTGGGAGGTTGCAGGGAAAGCAAGCTACTCAGCCTCTGACCCGAGGGCAGTGCTGGCCAGTCTGTGGGGAACAGTTCTTGTTTTAAGTACATATTCTTAATCATACTTTTTCCCCAGATCACTGCTTGCTGTCTTTGAATAGAAGCATTCTTTACTTCCATTCTGGAAAACCACATGGAGCTCGTACTTCTAGGTGAGCGTCTTACAGTCTAGGCAGTCTGCCTGTGCTAACACACTGTAGCAAACTATTACATGCAGGTTTTGTTCTGTTGACAGCAAGCAGAGATGTTGAAAGTAGAGAGGAGGTGGAAGTTGCACAGTTTGGCGCAGAATTGATTTGGGCACAATTTTTTTTTAAACTTTTTTGATGCTGTTTTGGACAAAGAATTGCTCTGAAAACGGCGTCAAAGTCAGCCGTGTGAACAGAGCCTAAGAGTGGCTCCTGCTTTTGCAGACTAAACCAATCCAAGAATTTGTGTGGATGGATAGAAGTCCTATACAAGTTAGAAGCAAGCTCTGGTCAACCTATTACATCACATTTTGTAAAGAGTTGTTCATGGCCATATAGCAAGGGTAAAGGACCACAACCTCAGAAGGTGTCACCAGGGCTGTGGAGTTGGAAAGCCAAAGCCCCGACTCCTCAATTTCCCAAACCTCTGACTCCTGACTCTGACTCCCTCATACATAGCGCATGTTTAAGTGATAACTTTACTGTAGTAAAATGGTAACATCCGGCTGTTTATCACCTTATGATACAATAATCAAGATATTTAGGTAGAACAGACACTGACAAGCAAAAGGGTAACAATGTTTTGATCTTTTGAACACTTCTGGGTGGAGTTGAAGAAAAAGCTGTATTTGTCTCCAAGTTCAGTCTGCACCAACATTGGGAATGTGTAGAAGAGACCTGGGATCAGTCAAATTGATGTATAAGATAGGTAAGATGACTGTATATAAAATTACAGCAGCCTCATGTACAAAGCTGTAGTGGATGGAGAGATATAGAGCCTGAAAGTCACAAGTTCAAAACATTGTTACCCTTTTGCTTGTCAGTGTAAAATATATTTATTGGATATGACTTTAGGACACAAAAAAATTGTTTATACAAAACACTGCAGGAACATTTGTGAAGTCTCTGAATTTGTTCTGAGAAATAGTATTGCCTCCATCAGATCCTGCATCCATGACCTCGCATCTGATCTCATTATTTCCAGGCTAGAGAATGGCCTCTCTACACTAACTTGGGTTGGGGGCCATGGGTGACCACAGGGGTAACATCTCAAACAATGTCAGGGTATAAAGGAATCGCCTCAGCCACAGTCAGTTTTGATGAATGGTTGAACTCTTCTACCTCTTTGAAAGCAGGTGAAAAATTTTGCTGAAATCCTTTTGCCATGGGAGCGGAATCTTTTTCCCCTGGGGCAGCGCTTTGCCTGCTCCATGTCATCAATTACACTCCTCATGTGATAAGGCTGAAGATATGGAAGCACTGGCCAGACCCAATTCCTCTTGCTTCTTTGCAGGAGACTCCGACTCCTGCAAAATAGGCAATGACTCCGACTCCACAGCCCTGCTTAATGGGATAGTCGACCTCGTCACAGAATCAAACAAGCAGCCTATGGGGCCTTAGTAAAATAATAAGCTTGCCCTCCTCCAGTCCTCGGTTCCAATGCTGCATCTCCCGGTCTTCTGTGGACACTTCCGAACAGGGCCGTCACCGCTGCAGCCAGTCATGTGCCTCTAATTTACATCACCTTTCAGAAAAGGACAACAGCGCACAGTGATGCAAGTAGAGGCTTGTGACCACTACAGCCAATGAGCGACCGCAGCACTGACGTCCCCGATCAGAAGTGAGGGCCTGTCAACAGAAGACTGGGAGATGCCGCGCTGGAACCGGAAGGAGGAGTATGTTTTTTTATTATTTTACTGGGGCTCCGTAGGCTTCTTGTTTGATTTTGTTACGAGGTAGACTACCTTTTTTGATTGTGCGGCTTTCCTACATTTGGGTGCAGAAAAGTTTCCTACTTGTATACAATTGCAGTGATGGATGACCTACAAAGCTCTCCGGATACCTACCCTTGCACAATCTCCGCTCCTCACAGGACCTTCTTCTCTGCTCTCCCTGTATCCGCTCCTCACATAACCGTCTCCAAGACTTCTCCCGTGCTTCCTCCACACTCTGGAACTCACTGCCCCAACACATCCGACTCTCCTCTACTTTCACTAGCCTCAAAAGCAACCTGAAAACCCATCTCTTCAGAATTGCCTATAACCTACAATAACCCCACTGCTTTTCACCTTCTGTCTCTTTCTTCCTCCCTTATAGACTGTAAGCCTTTGTGGGCAGGATCCTCTCTCCCTCTGTAGCAGCTGTTAGTCATTTATCATCACCATTGTATTTGTTTAACATGTATGTAGCCCCCCTCGAATGTACAGTGTCCTGGAATTAATGCCGTTCTTAAACGGGTTTTGCCACGATGTAATGTTGATGTGGGATCCTCCAAAATGAGTATTTAATCACTTTTCTAAATACATGTGATTACAAAAAGTGAAGCCTGTGAGAGCTACAGCATTGCTCAGTCCCCCTTAGTTACCTGAAAGTTTACATTAGACACGACCAGAGGAGCTGACAGGAGTTGATCTGGCCGAGCTTGCCCCGGTTTGCACTTATCTGATGACAGGGAACATGAATGAGCTTTGAAGGGGTTGTGGAGAAAGTGCAGCGTATGAGTTTGTCTGCTGTATAGAGAATCCACTGTTGTAATGTTATTATTTGAGTAAACTTTTGAGACGCTCCCTTCTTCCTTACTCTCTGCTCACCCCCCTCCCTCTCACCCCAGCAGCGTTCATGACTCAGCATGATTTGTTTATATTCTCCCCTGAGCTGATAAGGAGGTAAGGAACTCACTTTCTGGCAAATCCCCTTTAAAGACATAATAACAATCTATGTGCTACTGTACTACTTGGACCATTCAGTAGTATGGGAAAGCAGGGGAAGGACCCTATCTAAGCTGCTATGGTTACCCCCCGGTTGTCACCCACCTTTCCTAGAAGCTAAGTAGAATTAAGGGTTTGTTCACACAGCGTCTTTGCGGGCCGTATTTCGCGGCATAATTGCGCTGCAATACGCCTGAAGTACGGTCCACAAATATGGTAATTCATAGCTCTCATTGAGAACTACGATTACCTGCCGGAAAAACTAAAGTGAATGGGGGCTGGGCCAGAGCGTTTTAGAAGTACACGCTGATCATCGGGTACCTCTAAAACACTGGAGTATAGTGTGAATACTGTGCGCACAGCTATACGCCTGGAGAACGCCATGTTAACATACCCTATGTTCACACGGCTTATTTTGGGGTGTATTTCACGGCGTACTGCGCTTAATACTTGGGGAAATGCGCCCCATAATTATGGTAATCCATAACTCTAATAGAGAACTATGGATGACGCCTCGTCCCCCTGTGCGTACAACACGATCGTATTGTACGCGCGGGCAGATAAGTGACGAGTAATGCATGTCTTTGGGGCCGGCGTGCTTCGCTTGGCGTATTGTGGGAATTACCGCAATTACCCCGTGTGTTCCAGGAGCTTGCGCTAGTACGCGTGTACTCCTGCGGCGTGGGGGGGGGGGGGGGTGGTCGTCGGCCCCATTGACTTTCATTACTCGCAGCACGTATTCGCTGCAAGTAATTGACGTCACTTATCTCCCCTCGCGGTGTATTGTACGAGCGGGGAGAGGAGGCGTAATACATAGTTCTCTATGAGAACTGTGGATTACTGTAATTTCTGCGCGCAAATACAACGTGAAATGCGTGCCGAAATTAACCCATGTGAACATACCCTAAGACTGACTCGAGGACAACATGTAGGCTTCTGTTTTCTGAAGCTGATTTAGAGACTGGCATTGGGCGGGCGCCAGCTCCCATGCTCAGAGGCCATACTACAACTACACACCAGCTCCACCCGGCCCCCGGCACTATTAATGAATAATGAGGCTTGAGAGAAGCTGTTGTGGTCATATAAAAAGTGATGCAATGTAAAAGGTTCCTGGAAACCCGGATTATTACATCCGCTCCTCAGCCCTCACCTTCCAGGAATATGTCGTCACTCCACACACCACAAATGTACCACCGTCCTGCCGGCTGCACCCGCTGCATATCACAGAATCCCTGACCGCCAGATCCGCTATCCTATCTATGAACCGTATCCGTGTGACCATGGCTGATAGAAGAGTCCTCAAAACCTATTCCTGTATAGCGGCCAATACACTCTGCTGCCAGGGCTGGGGAGTCGGCAAGCCAAAGCCCCGACTCCGACTCCTCAATTTCCCAAACCTCCGACTCCCGACTCCGACTCCTGAATCCGACTCCTGACTCCCTCATACATGGCGCAGTTTAAGTGATAACTGTACGTATAAAAGGCAACATCAGGCTTTTTATCACCTTATGATACAATAATCAAGCTATTTAGGTAGAAGAGACACTGACAAGCTAAAGGGTAACAATGTTTTGATCTTTTGAACACTTGTGGGTAGAGTTGAAGAAAAATCTGTATTTGTATCCAAGTCCAGTCTGCACCAACATTGAGAATGTGCAGAGGAGTCCTGGGATCAGATTTTGGTCAAGATATGCTTGAATCTGATTCAGAGCCAGAAAGATTCGGGCAGTATTGAAAACCAAAAGGTGGATTTCCCAAATACTAACAAAATAATAAAAATTAACATTTTGATTTTTAGGAGCAAAATTGTAACTAAGCAGATGCTAAATACTTGCAAGTCAAATTTATGTATAAGATGGGTCAGATGACTGTATATAAAATTACAGTAGCCTCATGTACAAAGCTGTAGTGGATGGTAAATTTGAAGCCTGAAAGTCACAAGTTCAAAACATTGTTACCATTTTGCTTGTCAGTTTAAAAATATTTATTGGATATGACTTTAGGACACAAAAAAAATTGTAAATATGCAAAACGCTGCAGGAACATTTTGTGGAGTCTCTGAATTTGTTCTGAGAAATAGTATCACCTCCATCAGATCCTGCATACATGACCTCACATCTGATCTCATTATTTCCAGGCTAGAGAACGATCTCTCTACACTAACTTGGGTTGGGTACAAGGTGGTGACCACAGGGGCAACATCTCTAACAATGTCAGGGTATAAAGGAATTGCCTCAGCCACAGTCAGTTTTGATGTATGGTTAAACTCTTCTACTTCTTTGAAAACAGGTGAAAAATGTTGCTGAAATCCGTTTGCCCTGGGAGCGGAATCTTTTCCCCTGGGGCAGCGCTTTGCCTGCTCCATGTCATCAATTACACTCCTCATGTGATGAAGCTGAAGATATGGGAGCAGCACTGGCCGGACCCAGTTCCTCTTGCTCTTTGCATCAAACTAACTGGAACAACTTATTATATATTTTGGGAGTCGGTCCATTTTATGACGACTCCGACTCCTGCAAAATAGCCTCCGACTCCACAGCCCTGTCTGCTGCACAAGGGACCTGTGGGTCACTCCAGGTTCATGACTAAAATTTCAGACCTGCAGTGAAGTTCAGCAACGCAGCAAACGCTTCGCCTTTGCTGATATGAATCCGCTTTAGTAGAATCAAGGTTGGGCTGGATGTTGCTACCACAATACGGACCCTAAAATGTAGGTATATGAAAACACTGCATGATCTCTTCTCCAATCCCACCTGAAGCCAAGATTTCTTTGGGCTTCCAGCAATGCATTTTGGGAGCTTAGATAGTGGGGAAGCAGAATGAAGCTGTTAGTACCGTTTCCCCCGAAAATAAGACAGTGTCTTATATTAAGTTTTGCTCCTAAAGACGAGCTAAGACTTCTTTTCAGGGGATGGCTTATTTTTTCCATGAACAAGAATTCACATTTATTGTTGAACAAAAAATCTACTTGTATTAATATACTGTAGTGATTTCATCACAAACATCAGCATAAGCAGCCAAACTCTGAATTGCATAAAAAAAATGCACCATGTCTTATTTTCGGGGAAACAGGGTGATAGACTTAGGGTAAGTTCACACAGCCTATTGCGGCATGTACTTGTGCGCGCCACAATACCCCAGGTGTTTTAGAAGTACATGCTGGCCACCGCATACTTCTGAAATGCTCTGCGCGTGCGCCCATTCACTTTCATTTAGAGACGTCACTTATTTCTCCCAGCGCATAATACGTGCCGGGTAAAAAAAAAAAAGGGCAGGAAATCATAGCTCTCAATGAGAGCTATGAATTACCGTAGTTGCAGGGCGTATTTTGGAAGTTTTGGAGCGCAATTACACGCCGAAATGCACCCCGCAAAGATGCAGTGTGAACATATCCTTATAGAATAACCGAATTCTTAAAAGTAGCGTTGGAGGTCCGTGTTAGGGGGATGCTCACACTGCGTGTTTGGATCCGATTTTAGATGCATGTTTGGATCTGTGTTTCGGACCCATAATTGCAGTGATGGATGACCTACACAGCTCTCTATAAACTGTCTTCCCCCTCCACCTCCCAAACATCTCTGCCTCAGTCTCCAGACCCCTGCCCTTGCCCAATCTCCGCTCCTCACAGGACCACCTTCTCTGCTCTCCTCTTGTCAGCTTCTCACACAACCATCTCCAAGTCTTCTCTCGTGCTTCCCCCATACTCTGGAACTCAGTGCCCCAACACATCAGGCTCCGCTCCTCACAGGACCTTCTTCCCTGCTCTCCCTGTTTCAGCTCCACAAACAACCATCTCCAAGTCTTCTCACTTGCTTCCCCCATACTCTGGAACTCAGTGCCCCAACACATCAGGCTCCGCTCCTCACAGGACCTTCTTCCCTGCTCTCCCTGTGTCAGCTCCTCACACAACCATCTCCAAGTCTTCTCTCGTGCTTCCCCCATACTCTGGAACTCAGTGCCCCAACACTTCAGACTCCGCTCCTCACAGGACCTTCTTCCCTGTCTCTCCTGTGCAGCTCCTCACATCAACATCTCCAATCTTCTCTCGTGCTCCCCCAATCTGGGAATCAGTGCCCACACATTCAGGCTCCGATCCTCACTAGGACACTTCTTCCTGCTCTCCCTGTGTCGCTCCTCACACAACCATCTCCAAGTCTTAAACTTAGGCTCCCCATTCTCTGGAACTCAGTGCCCAACCATAGGCTCCGCTCTCACAGGACCTCTTCCGCCTCCTGTGCACCTCACCAACCATCTCCAAGTCTTCTCTCGTGCTTCCCCCATATCTGAACTCGTGCCAACACTTCAGACTCCGCTCCTCACAGGACCTTCTCCAAGTCTTCCTTCATGCTTGCCCACGTATCTAACAATGTGATTTACTTTCAATGTAAACCCAGTGGCGTCAACAATCTCTTTCTATACGTTCATAATGTCAATTTGACATTGCGCATCTAACACTCTATTTAAAACTATAGGGTCTGTTTCTGCTGCAGCAAAAACGCATCCAGATACGCCCCTGCGTGTTGGATGTGTTTTACGCAGCGCTTTTGAATGCGTATTTCGGATCGAAAACGTATCCAAAAACGCCTGTGAATATCCCCTTATAGAACAACCCAATTCTTAAAAGTAGCATTGGAGGGGACTGTAATGGTACGATAGTAACATAGTAGATAAAGCTGTAAAATGACACATCCATCAAGTCCGACCTATAACCCTACAGTGTTGATCCAGAGGAAGGCAAGAACCCTATGAGGCAGGTGCCAATTGTCCCAGACAAGAGGAAAAATTCCTTTCCGACTCCAAATCTGGTATTTAGAATAATCCCTGGATCAACGTCCTATCTCCAGAATTTAGTCCCCATGACCCGTGACTATATATTTTTTCGAGAAAAGCATCTAAACCCCTTCTTGTTCAGTGAATCGTCCATCACAGGCTCTCGTGGCAGCGAGCTCCATAGTCTCACCGCTAAGGAATCCTCATCTGTGGTGATGTGAGATGCTCTTTCCATGTAGAGGAGGCCTCGTTGTTACAGGCCTGGGTGTAAGATCTTGTAAGAGATCTGTATACGGACCTTTTACATAATTGTACTGGGTAATTAAATCATCCCTCAGATATCTGTTGTTACTGCAAACTTCCCTATTCCCTTAAAGGGGTTTTGGCACAATCTCATTTCATTCCTCCTGTATCCAGCTCTTCAGCTCTGTGGGCTCAGAAGGGGGCGTGTGTGATTTGTTTGAATTGCAGATCCTGTGACCGTGCAGGATGACATCACCAGGCCTTTGCTCTCTGTAGTCCAAGAAAGGTCTGTTTATGTAAAGCATTGTGAGTAGCTGAGACGTAAAGTTTTTGCCTCCAGGACAAGGGTCCTCGGTTCAAATCCCTGCAGGAACCAAACTTGTGGATTTTTTCCTCTTTATTAATGCACAAACCTCATTGAGGTTTCCTTTTCTCATTTATTTGCACTGTTTGACTAATTACTGAGGAAAACAGAGGACGGGAGTAGAATGACAGCACCTGGGGTTTGAACACTCAGTAGCTGCCTGAGAGGAGAGGTGATGTCTGAGCATGTGCGACCGGGACTAAATAGCTCTCAGCCTTGGTCGTATCCCCTGGAGATGAGCTGTAAACAATGGATCACTAAAGGAGCAGCTAAAACAAAAATGGTGCGGAATTTTTAATAATGATTAAAATGTTTGTTAATTCATTTGCAAGCTTCCCACGTCAATTTTACTTCGTGGCAAAACCCCTTTAAAGGGAATGTACCCTCAGAAAAGATGAAAACAAAGTGTATGTATCCAGCTCAATTTAATACCTGTATATGTTGGGGTGTCCACATGGCTTCAGGTGCTCCATATTGGAAATTGTATAGAGGAAAAAAACAACTTCTATCCCCATGGAGAAAAGAGAGAGCAGAAACCCAGCTCCAAAGATTAAAAAATGTGAAAAAACACAAAGAAAACTATATAACGTTAGACTCTATTGTCAAACTGTAAGGGGGTTGTCTCACTACAAGGATTGCTTTTTATGTTAAAGATCTTGGAAAAACAAGTCACTTTGCAATATGTGTCCATTAAGTGTCCTACCTATTCCTAGATAGCTCCTCAGGTCGCTATAGCTACAGACCTGTTTGATCTCTCCTGATAGGCTGCCGGTCCTAGTCACTATAGCTACAGACCTGTTTGATCTCTCCTGATAGGCTGCCAGCACTGGTTGCTATAGCTACAGACCTGTTCAATCTCTCCTGATAGGCTGCCAGCACTGGTTGCTATAGCTACAGACCTGGCTTCTACTGCAGCCTAATGGAAGCCAGTAAACACACCCCTGAATTCAAAGTCAAACCGAGAAAACAGAACTGAGGTAAGAAGAATCAATGTAGTGAGACAACCCCTTTAATAGTTGGCTGAGATTGTACCAAAATTTGAACAATTTGACGCAGGATGGCACGGAGTAAGCCATGCCCCTTTGCGCAAAGCCATGCTCCATTTGTTGCACATGTAAGACAAGATCGCCAGTCTCCTGGCACAATTGCCAAAGTAAATGTGCACCACAGTTTTCTTTCAGAAAGGGAACTCATTTGCATACTTTTTCCCCCATGATGCATTGCTTGTAGAGTTCAGTCTCTTTAAGGAGAACCAGTACTCCCAGGACATAAGTGCTTTCAAAGCTAACAGACGTTTCCTGCAGATTTTAACCAAAATCTGACTTAAGGTGGTACTGCACATGGGATGCGTTGTGTTAAAAGTCCTTAAATCCCCCCTTAAGATGTTCTGTGCCCTTCACCCTGGTAATAAGGAGTAAGCCCTGCAGTTTGTGAACAGCCATAACTTTTACATGAGCATATAAAGTTTAAATAAGTTCTAGGATAGAGAGCTTAGTCTGTGGTGCCACCTAGTGGATGCAGCATCCCTCAATCTTGCAGCTGACCAGTTAAAAAGACGTTAAAGGGGTTGTCTCACTACAAGGATTGCTTTCTATGTTAAAGATCTTGCAAAAACAAGTCACTTTGTAATATGTGTCCATTAGCAGTGTCCTACCTATTCCTAGATAGCCCCTCTGGTATGGGCTGTATCAGCTCCTCAGGTCGCTAAAGCTACAGACCTGTAAGGACTCTCCTTATTGGCTGCCAGCGCTGGCTGCTATAGCTACAGACCTGCTATCCTCACTGCAGGACAGTTGCAGTCAGTAGAAGCCAGTAAACACGCCCCTGAATAAAAAAATGAAATTGAGAAAACATGACTGAAGTAAGATGAATCGATGTAGTGAGACAACCCCTTTAGGATTTGCAAGCCAGAAACGTCATAGCTGTTTTGGAAGGTTTACCCCTCTCTTGGTTCTAAACGGCTGGAAGTGACTTCGATTAACATTACTTTTCATTTGGAAGCGCTTGAGGTTTAGTTCCTTTCCCTAGAGCACAGGTGTCAAACTCGAGGGCCGAATCTGGCCCACCACGCTCTTGTATGTGGCTCCCAAGCTCTTAAGCACAGCTGGTGTGCAACTCGTAGCTCTGCCAGTCCTACCAAGGCACCTAGCCACCCTCCAATCGTCTTTCGGGTGCAACCACAATGGTGTTGTGGGCCACGGTGAAAATGGGTTTGACACCCCTGCCCTAGAGCTTATTTGAATATTGTATTTTCACATGGATCACTTCATGGCCTGGAAGTCTCCATACCCCTTTATGGTGCTCTCCCTAGAGAAAACCCCTTTTAGATCTTCATAGGCACATAGTTACAGATACCATATGTATGTAAGGTGTACACATTGATTCTTTTCAAGTAGTCTCAAAAATATGGGAATCTAGTAAGAGAACAAAGAGTTACTTTTAATAAATCTCTGGTGGCTAATTGGTGAGCACCTGAATAGGGTGTGTACCTAAGACCATATAAAAGGAAATGAACTAGACCACATGGGACCGGACCTCTATCCCCTGATGAAGCCAGTTAGCTGGTGAAACATGTTGGGGAGGTCAGGCATGACATTTTAATTTGTGATTTTCTACCTCTTTTCACTGTGTTACCCGCTGCAGAGGGTCTTACAAGGAAACCTTATATGCCCATTAGATTAGGGATGATTGCCCAAGTAAGATGTTTTTGGATCCTTTTTGCAGTTAGCAAATCACTGTGTATATATAAGGTTTCCCTGCTGAGATAATAGGTGGTGTTCCACCAGACTTGATAAAAGAAAAGGAGTTATTCTTTCACAATTGGAGAGGGATACATTTGAGACAAATTGAGAGGTTAGAAATCCAGTTTTTAAAAAGTGTGTTATAGAGGTTAAGTGTTGTACATAATAAAAGTTAAGTTTTAGTGCTTTATAGACAGAACTGATAGTTTGTTTGCCTATGGCAAAATAGTAAATATAGTTACACATTGATTTTTTGTCACCATAACCGTTAATAAACTGATCCCACAGTGCTATAGAACCTATACCCCGGGTCTGTCAGGGTGCCCATTGGCTTTCCAAGTGCCATTTCATGGCGTCTGTTAACGGGCGGACTTATAATGGCTCATTGGCTTTGTTTTTCTATGTAAACTGGTTGTTTACAGAGAATGACTGGTTGCATGTGACTGTAAAGGTATGTGCGATCCAAAAAATTTATCCGAGCACGTACCCAAAGTGTGTTACGTGTTTGGATACATTTTCTGTGTAGCAGAAATGTCCCCTATAGTTTTAAATAGGGTGTCGGATGCGTAAAACGGATTAAGGCCGTGTTCACACGGCTTATTCAAGCCGTAATTGCGGGATGGATCCCGCCCGCAATACGGCTTGAATAAGGGGCGGGGCAGCTGCCCGCCGGCCCCATAGACAATGCATTATTTACGGCGCGTACGCGCCGTAAATAATGTGCATGTCACTTTCTCCCCCCCGCGGCGGATTCGCTGAGCGGGGAGGAGCGACGGAATCCACTGTTCTCTATGAGAACTGTGGATTACCGTAATGACAGGGACGGATTGGAGCCGTACTGAAGCGCAAATCCGGCGCGGAGTACGGTTCCAATCCGCGGCGAAATAAGCTGTGTGAACGGGGCCTAAGGGTTGACGTGACAATTCTTAGATCGGATCCGTTAAACGCATCCGAAAGACGGATGTAAAACACGTATCGTCTGAACACTGAATCTTGTTTTACATTGAAATCAATGTAATCACACTGAGCATTGTTTGATACGTGTTTGGGTTAAAAAAAAAAAGTACCAAACACGTATCTAATAAACGCCGTATGAACATCCCCTAACAGTATGTGTATACGGCGTCTTTGCGGAGCGTAATTTGGCGCAGAGTTGTGCTGCAGTACTCTGAATTATGACCCGCAAATCGGGTAATTCATAGCTCTCAACGAGAGCTATGATTATCTGCCATTTTCCATACACATCGGGAGAAAGAAGTGACATCTCGCTTCTTCCCGATTCTTTCGTGCCGAGGAAAGTGAATGTCTATGGAGCCAGCACAGAGCGTTTTAGAAGTATGCACTGGCCAGCACGTACTTGTAAACCAACCGGTACAGTACGCGCCGCTATGCGAACCAAAGTGTGGTCTAAGTGATGCTGTTTCCAATAGGTGCCAGAGACATGGCTCTCTTCCCTAAAGCTAATTTAAATATTGTATTTTCCCATGAAGCACTGCATGGCCTTGTAGTGTCTATACACCATTATGGTGCTCTCCCCAATGAAAAACTTTACGCCTTTCAGAAATACATGGACACATGGTAACACACATACTGTATGTAAGCTGTGTGCATTGAGGCTTAGTCCCCTGTGCCATTACTGAACCGATCCTACAGGGCTATAGATCCTATACCCTCAGGTCTGTCAAGGTGCCAGGATACAGGGTCTGAACATGGGAAACGTATGATGTTTTTCTGTTTAAACGGGTTGTACTGACGTCTGACTGCCTAGATGTAAGTGTATAGGATGCTACTTCCCATAGGTGGCACCAGAGCCCTAGCTCTCTTCTGTGGAGCTTACTCTGTTTCCCTGAAAATAAGACATCCCCCGAAAATAAGACCTAGTGCCATTTTTTTTTTTATGCAATTCAGAGTTTGGCTGCTTATGCTGATGTTTGTGATGAAATCACTACAGTATATTAATACATGTTGATGTTTTGTTCAACAATAAATGTGAATTATTGTTCTTAGAAAAATAACACCTCCCCAAAAAAGAAGTCTTAGTTCGTCTTTAGGAGCAAAAATTAATATAAGACACTGTCTTATTTTCGGGGAAACAGGGTATATGAATGTTTGCAGAGCAATACAGTTGTATTTTTGTTGCTTTTAGGGTTTTAAAAGCACCGACAATACGAGCGTTCAGGCAGCCCTATAGACTACAATAAAAAAAAAAAAACGACCACAGGTCATTTTTTCTACAATCCTCTTTTGGCAGCGGCGTATTATACAATATGTTGTATAATACACTGACGTTTTTTAGTCTTTTTCAGCGTCTTCCCATACAATACAATTGTATGGGGAACGTAAAAAAAACAAGAACTGACTGTGGTTTTTGCGAAAAACGTGACAAAAAGCGCATCGGAAAAAAACCGGTTGATTTCAGCTGTTTTTTGTCCAGTGCAGTGTAGTCCTAGCCTTATAGGGCTCTCCACAAAGAGAAATGATGCCCCTTTCAGGCCATGTTCACACGGCTTACTTGGGCACGTATTTCAGCCCGTAATTTGCGCCGTACTGCACGAATTACGGGCTGAAATCCGTCCCAGTCATTACGGTAATCCACAGTTCTCATAGAGATCCTCTCCCCGCTCGGCGCGGGGGTAGATACGTGACATGTCATTTACTCGCGGCGAATACGCGCTGCTAGTAATGATAGTCTATGGGCCGGCGAGGTGCCGGCACCCCGCTCCCGCCCCGCCCCCGTCCCCACCGCGTAATTGCGGAGCGTAAATAGGCCCCGCAATTAATCCGTGTGAACATAGCCTTAGAGCTGCATGGACAAATGGTAAAACCGATGTAGGTTGTTTGCATTGATTCTTCGATCTCCATAGCCATTACTGAACTGATCCTATAAATCAGACCTCCTCAAACTGTGGCCCTCCAGCTCACTCAGCTCAGCTCATGCCCACTGTTATAGATTATATAAATGCATGATGGGAGTTGTAGTTTCCCAACAGCTGGAGGGCCGCAGTTTGAGGATGCCTGCCATAGATCATGTACCCCTGGGTCTGCAACGGGGCCCATGGGCTACTTATGTGCCGGGATATGGGAAAACATACCAGGGCACGTCGGCTTTGTGTTTCTGGTGGTAATGGGCTCTGTCTGGGATATGCAGTAATGCTCCTGACATGCCTGGGTTGTATAGTAATATATGGAGCGGATATGGCCCAGTGTAATGAAGCCTGGTGTATAGCTAATAATTTATCTTCCTTGCAGTCAGAGGTTTCCCACAAGGCATTCTCGTCTCCAGGTTCATATGCTGAATGTGCTTACATACAGAAATCCTTGTCAGTTTTGTGGGTCTCCCACCGTGTGGAGGCTTTACTATTCTCCCAGAACAGGGTCAGAATCCATATGCTGAGGAGCCCACTTCTTCACCCCTCCTGTTTGTTTTTTTCAGTCCGCCGTTTGATTTATTTCCCGTCACACAACCCTAATTCCTTGAGACGTGAAGCTGAAGAGGTGCCAAGGAACTGCCATCGCAGCCTGCTCCTTACTAACCCCCCCAAAAATCTCCACATGATTTTCTTACCCAGAGGCCCTAACTCATCCACCCGGGCAGCGCCTCTCTTCTGCGTCGCCGTGTATCCTCCAATATCGCATCCATATCAATCACGCAACGTTTTATGCTAACGAGGTCCTCGGCCTCCTCCCAACGAGTCCTCCACATCTGGACGTAAATTCCTTCCTTGCACTGAGGTCACCGGGACCCTGGGTACGGCACAGAATGAGGTCTGAGCTTTACATGGGAAAGGAAGAGACAGCCTGGGGTCCCCTCCTTCCAAGATGTGTTTTTGGATTTAATTGCTTTGGATTAAAGCCACATATAGTTGGGTTTTCTTAACTCTATGTCCGCCGGGCGATCTTAAACACTGATTAAACTCAAGGCGCACAAGCTTCCCCTACAATCACAAATGAGCAGAATTGATCTGCCCTCGACTTGTCGCTTTATGGCAGGTCGTTAGCAGTCCTGTTCAGCTGTATCTTCGTCAGATCTGACAACTAATGTGGCCACCATTACAATTGCTGCCTCGCGATGCCATGCTACATCACCCGTTGTCATATCACTATATAATGTCAAATCTGGAAGGGAGAGGCTTGGACCACACTTCCCACGCTCTACGTTGATCTACCGTGTTTCCCTGAAAGTACGACATAGCAGAGATTTTGTTGAATTCCCTAATATAAGGCACCCCCCGAAAATAAGACATAGCGGAAATCATTTCTGCAGCTCCCCATACACAGGGCTGTCCTTAAGGGTGGGAAGAGAGAAAGGTGGGGGGAGGGCGGGGGGGGTGTTCCCAAGCCCCGCTCACCCCGAGAAACGGCTCTGGGGCATATTGTTGTAGAAGAGTTTTGAAGGACCTGTGCAGGGAGCTCATGTGACTGATGTCACCACAGGTCCCAAACATCCCAGGACAGGAGACAGTGTACAAGTAAGTGAGGGATGGGAGGGGGGGGGGGGAAACAGAGCATAATACTAACACACAACATCTCACAGGATGGCTGATGGGGCATGCTGGGACTTCTAGTTCTACAAGTCCCAGCATGTCACATTTGCCATCATTTGAGATAAGTCATTGCAGCTGCAATAAAATGTCCTTTACATACATATTTCCTGTGGTTTGTGACTCCTAAACTCTGATATTTATATATATATATATATATATATATAATATATATATATATATATATTATAATATATCACACACACACACATATACTAGTATAGCATGCTAGATTTGAAAGTGATAGTTTGTAAGTGATCTTGAAGAAATATGACGAAAGGGCATAGAGGGTGGCCAGAGGAAGGCTTTTCTGTGAGTACCTATCTTTAGATTCCACAACTCATTCACCATGCTCACTAATGCTATCTACCTTGCAGCCATCTCCCTTCTACTGTACCACCCAGTCTCACCCCCTGACAATTCTATCCATATCAGCGCCTCTATCCTCCCCTCACCCATGTATACATCCCACACACTGTTCTCCCTTTTTAACCACCCAAAATCACCTGCTTGCATAGTGCTGCACAAACGCCGCTCATACTCATCACTTAACCATCTGCTGTCGCTTTTCATTCTCCTGCTTCTCGCTGCAGGTGACATCTCTCCTAACCCCGGCCCTCCTTCCTTTACTGCTCATCCCACTTCCTCCTCCTTCCATAGAAACCCTGCTAACCTGCTCGCTATTCGCTGTACGTCTTTCCCTGCCCCTTTTAAATGTGCCCTGTGGAATGCCCGATCTGTTGGCAACAAACTCACTGCTGTTCATGACCTGTTTCTTTCTCATTCCCTCAACCTGCTGGCCCCACAGAAACATGGCTCCAGCACTCTGACACCGCTTCCCTTGCCGCTCTCACCTATGGCGGCCTACACTTCACCCACACCCCCAGACCCGAGAACAGGCCGGGTGGAGGAGTCGGCATACTTCTCTCTCCACACTGCACTTACCAGGTCATTCCTCCCGCACCCTCCCTCACTTTCCCCTCTTTTGAAGTCCACACCATTAGACTCTTTCGTCCCTTTTCCATCAGAGTCGCATTTTGTGTACAGACCCCCCGGCTCACCCCGCCAATTTCTGGATAATTTCGCTGCCTGGCTCCCCTATTTCCTCTCTTCTGAAATGCCCACTCTCATCATGGGTGATTTCAACATCCCCATTGATGACCCCATGTCTCCTTCTGCCTCTCAGTTTCTTTCACTGACCTCTTCTCTTGGCCTCTTGCAGTTTACTGACTCTCCCACCCACAAGGATGGGAACTCTCTTGATCTGGTCTTCTGTCGTCTCATCAATTTCTAACCTCACCAATTCTCCTTATGCTCTCTCTGATCATAACCTTATCTCTTTTACTATCAATTCTCAGCCTTCTCTGGACACACCTGCCCTTCACCCATTCAGAAATATCCGCTCCATTAACACCCAGGAACTCATAGACACCATACAGTCCTCACTGCCCCCAATCTCCTCCCTCTCCTGTCCTGACCTGGCTGTCAAACATTACAACGAAACTCTCACACACCACCCTACATATTGGCACCACTCACACACCGTACCACCAGAGTCAGACGCCGGCAGCCTTGGCACACACCTCAGACTCGGTTCCTGCAACGATGCTCCAGGTGTGCTGAGCGTCTGTGGAGAAAGTCGAAGCTACCTGCAGACTTTCTCCACTACAAATTCATGCTCAGGACTTATCACACTGCCCTTCACAGCGCCAAACAAAAATATTTCACCTCCCTCAGCTCAACACTACACAACAACCCAAAAACCCTGTTTGACACCATCCACTCCTTCTCAGGCCTAAAGCTCAGGCCCCGGTCTCTGACCTCTGTGCTGAGGACCTGGCCACTCACTTCAAAGACCAAATTGACAGTATCCGGCATAACATCTCATCACAAACCCCAAGCAGAACCCATCCTGTCCCTCCCCGCACATCCTCTACTGTGTTCTCAGCTCTTGACCCAACGACAGAAGAAGAAGTATCCAGGCTTCTCCTGTCTGCTCGCCCCACCACCTGCTCTAGCGACCCCATTCCCTCCCACCTTCTCCAGTCTATTTCTCCAGCAATCCTCTCTCACCTTACTGCAATCTGTAACCTCTCTCTCTCCACTGGGATCTTCCCATCCTCCTTTAAACAGGCTACTATAACTCCCCTACTAAAAAACCCTCCCTGGAACCATCCTGTGCTGCCAACTACCAACCAGTCTCTAACCTTCCCTTTATCTCTAAAATCCTGGAACGCTTGGTCTACTCCCGTTTAATCCGCTATCTCTCTACTAACTCTCTCTGGATCCTCTACAATCAGGTTTCGCTCTTTACACTCCACAGAAAACTGCTCTAGTTAAAGTCTCTAACGATCTCCACGACTGCTAAATCTCAGGGCAAATACTCGTTGTTGGTTCTTCTGGATCTCTTGCAGCATTTGACACTGTTGATCACCATCTTCTCCTCAGCATGCTCAGCACATTGGCATCCAGGACACCGCTCTCGCTTGGTTCTCTTCCTACCTCTCTGACCGCTCTTCAGTGTCTCATTTGCAGGTTCTACTTCCTCTCCTCTCCCTCTTGCCGTAGGGGCCCTCAGGGGTCAGTTCTTGGTCCACTCTTCTTCTCAATCTATACAGCCCCCATTGGCCAAACCATCAGTAGATTTGGCTTCCAGTACCACCTCTACGCTGATGACACTCAATTATACACCTCTTCCCGAGACCTCACTCCTGCCCTGCTACAAAAACACCAGTGACTGTCTGTCCGCTGTCTCTGACATCATGTCCTCTCTTATCTCCAACTAAACCTCACCAAAACCGAACTTCTTGTTTTTCCCCCATCTGCTAACCAACCGCCATCTGCGCTGTCTCGCTCAGTGTGTGGCATCACCATAACACCTAGGCAGCAGGCCCGATGTCTTGGGGTTATTCTAGACTCTGATCTGACCTTCACCCCATATATCCAATCCTTTGCTTGCTCCTGTCACTTGCACCTCAAGAACAATCTCCAAGTCCGTCCTTTTTCCACTGTGGAAACAACTCAAACTCTCATTGTTGCTCTTATTCTTCTCGTCTTGACTAACTGTAACTCCTTGCTTATCGGTCTCCCTCTCTGTAAACTCTCCCTCTCCAATCTGTCCTGAATGCAGCAGCCAGGCTGGTCTTTCTCTCCAGCCGCTATACTAATGCCTCTACCCTGTGTCAGTCACTGCACTGGTTGCCCATCCAGTACAGAATACAGCATAAACTAATCACTCTCACTCATAAAGCTCTCCACAGTGCTGCACCCCCATACATCTCCTCCCTCATCTCTGTCTACCACCCTGCCCGCCCTCTCCGCTCAGCTACGGACATCAAACTACAGACTACAATCATCCGAACCTCCCATGCCCGTCTTCAAGTTTTGCACGTGCTGCACCCATTCTCTGGAATATCCTACCACGTACCATCAGGCACAATCCCAGCCTTCGCAGTTTTAAGAGTGTACTGAAAACACATCTTCTCAGGCAGGCCTACCAAAACCACTAATTGTTAACCCCCACCTTCTATCACACACATTTGTCACTCCCTACACTAGGGCAATCAAAGGCACTTATCTGTATTAGATGTACAGTCATGGTGGCAGGTTCACCAAATTTTTATGTAAACCTCCCCATATTTATAAAGCATGGCTGGGCCATTGTAAATTTAGCACTTTTCCCCCTTTGTTTCCCCCAGGCACCCTCTTAGATTGTAAGCTCTTGCGAGCAGGGCCCTCACACCTTGTGTCTCACCTGTAAGTAGCTTTCACTGTGTAATGTCTGTCTTTTGTCTGTAATTATACCCTCTACATTGTAAAGTGCTGCGAAATATGTTGGCGCTATATAAAGATTATTATTATATATATATATATACATACACACACATATATTAGTATAGCATGCTATAATTTTGAAAATAAGACATTGTGCATCTTTAGGAGCAAAAATTATAATTTTCAGGGAAACGGGGAAATGCTTCTCAGCAAAACTTTACAAAAATGAACAGGAGGTTCTTAGCATGTTTTTTGATCAAAACGTATGAGCCCACTTGCAACTTCACGGCGACCTTTATAAAGTGGGTCCCTACACTAAATGGGGGCAGCACTGCACGGCGGCCACCGCCGCAGCAAAAGCCACACAGATGAGGGGCACAGCCCAGTGGCCTCACAGCCCCACTGCTGCCAGACCTAGCCCCCTGGCTCTGGGCTGCACCACCACACCACCACAGCAACAATGGCTACCATACAGCACCACCACCAAAAAAAGGAAAGGTTGACACAGCTCATCTCTCCTGGGCTCCCTGCAAGCAGACTGAAAGAAAAAGGGCATTAACCCTTATACAGACTACTGCTAATTAAAAACACCTAGGCCAAATGGGGAGGAGTGCTGGTCCATGTGTGCAAAGAAATAATACTATATAATGTACTGGTTAGGACCCTTTTTGGGACATGAAGTTTTAGGGGCCTAAGGTCTTATTTTCAAAACCTGTCTGGTTTATGTGAGGGATCAAACTGTTTCCTAATAATATAGCTCTATAAGGACTATGGGCGACATGTATGAAAACTGTCTAGGTCTAAGACTTTCTTTGTTGCCCATAGCAACCAATCAGAGCATCCCTCTCATTTTTCCAGAGCACTATATGAAATGAAAGGGGAACTCTGGTTCCTATGGGCAACAAAGAAAGTCTTAGACCTAGACCGTTTTCATACATGTGGCCCTAAGAGTATGTTCACATGGCATAACTGCGGGGCGTATTTTGGCACATAATTGTGCTGCTCTGCCCCCAAAATAGGCCTCACAACTACGGTAATTCAAAGCTCTCATTGAGAGCTATGATTACCTGCTGTTTTTCCAACGCATTTTGCGTGCCAGGAGAAAGAAGTGACATGCCTTCTAAAACACCCGGCGTATTGCGGGTATTGAACTTGCCCCTCATAGTTAACCCATCCCAAAGCAACTGCAGTCTATGGGCCTCATGTATCAAAACTGTCTTTGCCCACAAGACCCAATCAGATCTTGGCTTTCATTTTTCCAGAGCAGTATAAGAAATGAAAGCTGAACTCTCATTATGGGCAACAGACCTTTTTACTGTTAGTTTTGGTAAATAAGGGCCTATATAGATAGGTAGGTATGTGTGTATGTATATATGTATGTGTGTGTGTATATATGTGTGTGTTTGTGTGTATTCATATGCTACACTACTGAATGGAGGGCACAGTGGAGTGAGATTGGATGAAACTGCATTCTTCTCCCCACTCGCTTGGTTGCGCTTACGTCATGTTGTGCATTCCTGTACAGCACTTCAATGTGGGCACTCACTGTGAGTGTAGTAGGAGCCACTCTCCATTACTCTTTTGAGTGGTGGGCACGGCATTGTTCTCCATCAACCACCATCTCCTGTCAAGTGAGTGCAGGCCATCTTGTCATCTACAGCCGTGTTCCCCAACTCCAGTCCTCAGGGCCCACCAACAGGTCATGTTTTCAAGAAATCCCACAGAATTCCCTGACAATAATTAAATCACCTGTGCAATATTGAGGAAAGCCAGAAAACGTGACCAGTTGGGGGCCTTGAGGACTGGAGTTGGGGACCCCTGCTCTACAGTATATACAATTAGGTGTCAAGTCTTCCTCTAATAGCTCCCATACACTACTCACAAAAAGTTAGGGATATTTGGCTTTTAGTTGAAATTTCAGGATGAACATAATTTCTTGAACATTTTTTTTTTTTAAATGCACTAAACCATCTCTTCCCTTTAGATGCACATGTCCAACTGTTCAGTGTTTCAGTACTTTTTTGTACATTTTGCTGATCTCTAACAAGGAGCTTAATGGCAAAATTCCCAAGAGGTGTTTGATCCCTGGATCGCCCAATAAATTTAGGGGATCAATTTGAATTGGGATTTAAACAGTCCTCCTCATCATGCTGTTCACATTTTGACATCCTAAAACCAACACAACACCTCACAATTGATAAACAGTACCTCACCATTGTGGGGCTTCAAGAAGGACGCTCTCAGACAGAAGTGGCCACTGAGCTTAGAGTGTCATCAGCAGGTTGCAACAGAGAGACTGGAACCAACCAAATTATTTAGATGCCTTCAGTTTCAGAAAACTTAATATATGATGAGGTGTTTGTTTTTTTTTTTTCTCTTAGCATGGAGACCTTCACTAATTGCTAAAATTGGGGTTTGAGAAACATGACTCTTCACCTCTGCTTTCCCTGTAGTGGTGGGACGGGTGAGATGTGTATGAATACAGCCTTACTACAAGTCTATACACACTCTGCTCTTGGGGGAAATCTTAGTAGGGGCAATCACAGGTGGACGTGGTGGGGGTCTCCCATAGATCAAATCTTTTGACCTAACAAGTGTTTTCTAAAATTAGAGGTGTGCTTTAAGATCATGTCTGACTAATTTTTACCCATTGTTAAAAAGGGTGTCCTATTACAAAGCTTGATTTTCATAATAGTGGCACCCTTTAAAAGATTGGCTCCACGTGGGGAGAATATTTGAAGAGCAGCTGACTCCGGAGGACTCCATGTAATAGTGTTTGAATGGATGCATGTAATACCACATTTTTCCTGTAGTGGCCGCTACAGAAAATATGAGACCAACATTGATCTGCAGCAAAAAGGGGGTTTTTTGCCCAAAGTAAAATTGCGAGAATTTTTAAATTAAATAACAAACATTTTCCCCATTTCATCATTATTAAAAATTCTCACCTTTTTTTTGATTTACTGCCCTTTATATCCTTTTTACAGCTCGTCTCCAGGTACGACCAGGGGTGAGAGCCCTCAGTTCTGGGCAGACATCCGACATCACCCTCCCTTCAGCAGCACTGAGTGTTCAAAACCCCAGGTGCTGCACTCTACTCCCCCTCCTTAACTCCTTGTAATTATCAAACGTGCAAAAAAAAAAAAATAAACCCTCAATAAGGTCCCGTACATTTAAAAGAGAAAAAAAAAAAAAAGGTTTTGGGTTTCCCGCAGGGATTTAACCTAGGACCCTTGTGCTGGGAGGCAAAAACTTACCCCCCCTACTCACAATGCTTTTCAAAACAGACCTTTCTTTGACTACAGAGAGGAAAGCTGGTGAGGGCACCTGCGGGTCACATGATAGGCAATTTCAAACAAATCACCACGCCCCTTTCTGAGACACAAAGCTAAGAGCGGATCAGGGGGGTATGAAATGGGTTCGGGCAAAAACCCCCTTTAACTGACCGAATCTCCCCTTTAGAAAAGGGGCTGTGCAGGGCAGGCCGGTCTTTTTTTTACCATACAGGTTCTGTCCCAGAAATTTTCCACAAGTTGTGTGTTCATTACTCTATACAGTCCCCTTTGGGAGGAATCCCATTTCCACCCCCCGGGCGTCCCGCCTGATCGTTTTATTTTGACCACAAGCCATTTATGCTGGTTTATTTCCAAGGGTGATGTGATCCCCGGTCTCATTTGTATTCAAGATCCTAATGGAATAGGAGGGGAATAAAGCCTCCTCTCCGCTAAGTTAAATGCATTGTAAGGTGTCCTCAGGGTATCCGCAATACTAAGCACGGCCCCCTCCT